>CAUYLG010063810.1:0-24900 GCA_963573385.1 Cacajao melanocephalus
ATTCCTTCCTGTCTCCATTGTTAAGCACAATTATTGGCATAAAAGAGGTTTTTAATACCCATTTTTAGACTGCATTCTAGCCTGGGCAATAGAACAAGAATCCCGTTCTCTCTCCTCTTTCTCTTCCTCTTTCTCTCGTACATTCTTTTTTTTACTTTCTTTCACTCTCACTTTCTTTCCTCTCTTTTTCTTTCAAAAAATAAAAATAAATAAAAATAAATAAAAATAAGAAACATGTTCACCCAAAGTGTGTGATCCTGAAGTGCAGTGAACTGACACCCAAAGATCAAGATTTAGCAGTGTATGTTCAACACTGTCTAGAGAAGAATGACCTTGAGTCAAACAGATATGAATATTCTGTTCATTGAAGAGGCATTCTTTGTTGTGAGGCAGATACCAATCATTGTGAGTGAAATGTCCCTTAAAATTATTTTTCTCTCTTTGGCTTATCTTCATATTCATCAGGTAAATTACTGACTGTTCATTAAATTTCCTAGATACCTGTATAGAAGACATGAAGAATCCTGGAGGGAGAACACCAAATCTCTGGTTACTGGAAAAATAAAGCAATCATTATAAATAGATAAATTTACTTTTTAAAAATTTTGAGACGTAGTTTCTCTCTCGTTTCCCCAGGCTGGAGTGCAATGGTGCGAACTTGGCTCACTGTAACCTCTGCCTCCGGGGTTCAAGCAATTATCCTGCTTCAGCCACCCGAGTAGCCACACCAGGCTAATTTTTGTATTTTTAGTAGAGACAGGGTTTCTTCATGTTAGCCAGCCTAGTCTCGAACTCTGAACTCAAGTGATCCAACTGTCTCGGTCTCCCAAAGTGCTGGAATTACAGGAGTGAACCACCAGGCCCGGCTGATAAATTTACATTCTAGCTTGTGCATTATTCTCTTACAAGTATGATTAGTAGGAGAGGAGGTCATTAAGTTTGACCAACTGAGTACATGAACAAAAAGTTATTTCTAGCCTTTTCACTGGGTACTGTCACTTTTCTGAGGTCTTGGGAAAATAAAATCGAATAATATATATTTAACTGTTTTCAAAGTTATAAAGCTCCTATATATTTTTCTTTGACAAGAATGATCTTCATATTTCAAAAGATATTTTAGCTTTGTTTTCTCCCTAAAATAAAATTTTATCTTAGTACTTCTTTTGGCCAGCCAAAGAAATTTTATGCTCTTGACCTGATTTAAACTAATATTTTCCTTCTTTCTGCTGCCAGTAAAATATTGTTATACTCAACTTTTCTCAAGAGAAAGATGTTCTGTGTTTCTTCATAGTAGGCAACAACAGTTAAGGGAAAAGGGGGTATCTCTTGAACTGATGACTCTTTTTCTGGAAAATATACAGAATACTGTGAAAAAATAAGCTGTAATGATCTGTAAGGATTAAATTACATTACTTTAATAGAGAAGAATCCTACACATATGTGGAATTTACAAGAAATGGTGCTGTTTTCTGGTAATGGCTCATGTTGACTTGGCAGTTGTTTAAATATAATGTCAACCAATTATGTTTTAAAATCTCAAGCATATTGGAAAGATGGTTCCAGAAAAAAGGTAATATCAAGGGCAAGTAAAATTATTTCCTGAAAACTTCTGCTACTTGAGCTTTACAAGTTTTAAAACAAATATAGATAATCTTAAATTTCATCAAATTGGGAAACTGAACCATTCAGATTAGGCCACTCAATCCAGTAGAAATGCTATTTTTTTTCCACATCTTTTTTGTTAGATTAGAACTCTATGTTATGCTAAAATGAATAGGTTCACAATTGCTTTTCAAAAACCCATAGGGTAGTTGGGTTTTGGAATTCAAATGTTTTCAGATTTTAGAAAGGTAATATCATGTGTTTGCCACATAGTCAGTGTAGTGGTAGTAAGTGGCTATGAAAAAGTTTGCATGTGTACATATGTTTATTATAAATTTCACTGATATAAACAATGTGTATCACAAAATTACCAAATAAATTAATACATTTTACTGTAAGTTTTTTGATTTTTGATTTCACAGAATGCTTTCATTAATTTTTGCTTAACTTTCACATCCATAGTTAACCTATGGTTGTTATTAATGTAGAAATGCACTTTAATCATGAATGTTTGTTGGTATTTTCCTTTATTCTTAAATCTTTATTTTGGTTTACTAGTTCTCTTTTTAGTTTCTTTAACTGAATACTTGCTCCTTCATTTTAATACAGATAGATAGATAGATAGATACAGGTGTACGTCCACATCCAGATAGAGAGAGATGAAAGACAGGTAGACATACATACAATTTCTAAATTCCATTATGGCTGCATCTCTACAAATCCTATGTTGTACTGTCATTGCTGTTTTTTTCTTGATTTAAAAAAACCAAACATACATGGTTTAGCAGCACTATTTTAGGGCCCATTAAATTGCTCTAAATTTTCCAGCTTATATTCATATATTCCAATATTTTTTGAACTGTTTACTGAAAAATATTTACAAGTTTTGCTTTTCTTGATAAATAAGTTTGGGAAAAAAGAGTTAAGCAAAGTTTAAATGGGTTTCCTTAACGTAGGATTAATATCCTATATGCATTATATATCTATAAAAAGGAAATATAGAAGGCACATTTACTAAAAGTATTGGACCACAGGTATTTTTCTTTCTTTTGAGATGAGGTCTTGCTCTGTTACTCAGGCTGGAGTCCTGTGGCACAATCAGAGCTCACTGCAACCTCAAATTCCTGAGCCCAAGCCTCCCAAATAGCTGGGACTACTGACATGCACCACCATGCCTGGCTACTATTTTAAATTTTTGTAGAGTGGTCTCGCTATGTTGACCAGGCTGGTCTTGAACTCTTGGCCTCAGCTCTCCTCCCAAAGTGCTGGGATTACAGACATGAGCCACCATGCCCTGCTGACCACAGATTTTTGTTTTTGCTAAAACTACTTAAGTTTAAAGAAACAACTTAGAAATGTTTACCTACTCTATGGTAGTTGGTGTATCACTAATGTTACCTATAATCCTCATTTAATACTATATTAATCAGAATTGTTAATTGAAAATAATAAAAATAACTCTCAACAAGTTTAAGGATAAATTTATTAAGAGATAATAAATGGACAAAAGATTCTCCAGAAAAGCCAGGGATCAACTTTAGAGACTAGTACCAGACACAATTCCCAGTTCACATCACTGGATTGCTGTTTTGGCACCGCTAAAATGGCAATAAATCCATGAAAAAGGAAAGTCATAAGCTGACAAATACATCAGGAAAATAGACCAGCAGTAGCAGTTTGAAGGTCAGAAAGCACATTAATGACTGCTTACTACTTTAACAGACTAGGTAAAGTTGAGATCTATGTCTCTAGTATGAAAACTTCAAAATTAGGCTGATTAGCACATCAAGATCCTAAAACGGTTCAAGAATTAGAGGTAACATTTACTTCTGAAGCCGGAGGTGGGTTTTGGGGAAAGAAGTACAGAACTAAGAACAAGAGAATTCATTAAAAATCTGTATAAAAAGCAGTTACAGCCTTGGTGACTGTTCCCGACACCATGTAAAAGGGTGACTGCTGATTAGGACTAAAGGCTTATTCTACAGAGAGACTTCAAATTCTGGGATATTAGGCACAGATGAGAGCAGAAATAGCACATGCTAACACCACAAAATAGGGAGATGTTCCATACTGAAAAATCTACATGTTGAATGGTAACAACCATAGTTCCCCACTCACCCCCGCCCCCTACCCCGCCCTGCTTTCTTTACTCTAATTCCCTTGGGGATTTCTTTCCAGAAGTCTAAAAAGGCTAAAAAAGTCCTACAGATAGAATTGAGGGTAGCCACTAAAATAGCCCAGTTTCATAATCATACAGTGAAGTCCAGCAGTTGATAAAGCCCATCCAGGATATGGTTTCCAAACAATTTCTTAATACTTGAAAATTAAATGTGAATAAGAGAGGAAGATCACTAAACACTTGAGGAATGTCTCAATAGCAAAGACAGAGACCAAAACAAGCAAATAAAAAGTGGACTTCAGAAGAAATAGAAACAAATTTCAAAAGAGTTTTCTAACTATAATTAAATTCCTTAGCTGGTCACAGTGGCTCACACCTGTAATCTCAATACTTTGGGAGGCTGAGGTGGGAGGATCACTTGAGATCATGAGTTCAAGACCAGGCTGGGCAACATATCTCTATAAGAAAAGAAAAAGGCTTTAAAAATTCCCTAAAGAATTTTTTGTTGTTGTTGTGTTGTTTTTTAAAAAAGACTTTTGTATCCATGAAACAAGAACAGAAAGCAATTTAAAAATTTGAGGACAAAAAAAAAAAAAGAACGAAAAACGTAATTGTAATTTATAATAGAAAAGTTAACGAAGAGATATAAACCCAGAAAGCGGAATACCTTCCCAAAAAGATAAATGGATGAATTCAAAGAAAGAAAAAGAAATGGGACATGGGAAATAAAAATTCTGGAGAATTACAGGATGTTTCAGTTATTTAATATTTTATAACAAACCACCCCAAAACTTAGTGGATTAAAACAACTTTTTATTTCTCAGTATTTTGTGGGTTGACTGGGCTCAGCTTAGCATGTCTTCTGCTCTTTTGTTTAGGGCAGTCACATAGCTACACTCACTTGGTAACTTGGTCAGGGCTCAATAGTCCAAGATGCCTTTTCACCCTCTAAGGCCTCTTTCCCCACATGGCCTTTCATTATGGGGTAATCTGCTCTAAATATCTTTACAGAAGAAAAAGAAAAAAGTAGAAGTGTCTAACACCCTTATGACCTAGCCTTGAAATCCCATATAACTTCTGCCACTTTCTATTGATCAAAGCAAGTCACAAGATCAGCCCAGATTCAAGGGAAGAAAATATGGACTTCATTTGTTGATGTGAGGAACATCATGCACATAAGGTTTGGGAGGTATCATTGGTCAATTTATTTATTTATTATTTTTGAGACAGAATCTCACTCTGTCGCCCAGGCTGGAGTGCAATCTCTGCCTCCCAGGTTCAAACAATTCTCTTGCCTCAGCCTCCTGAGTAGCTAGGATTACAGGCGCCCACCACCATGCCCAGTTAATTTTTGTATTATTACTAGAGACGGCATTTCAATGTTGGCCAGGCTGGCAAACTCCTGACCTCAGGTGATCCACCTGTCTCCACCTCCCAAAGTGCTGGGATTACAGGTATGAGCCACTGCGCCTGGCCAAGCATTATCTTTACAATCAATCTTCCAGGATCATTTTAAGGTGTCCAAAAACCCCTCAAATAGAAGTTTGAGAAAGAAAGAAGAAAGAAAGAAAGAACAGAAACTATAAGACAGGAATAAGAAATTCAAAAGTAAGTTTTATTACAATTATCAAAACTGAAGGACATGAATTTCCATTTTAGAAAGCCCATCAAAGTGCTCCAGCAGCAAAACAAATAAGCACAAAGACCTATATGAATAAATACTGTCATGAAATATTAGAACCCTGACCATAAAGATCCTAAAAGCTTCTACAAGAGAGGAAAAAAAGGGTTACATTTTAAAAATCAAAATCAGAATAACATTAGACTTATCAAAAACAGTAAGAGAACCTAGAAGATGGTGGAACAATACCATCAAATTTCTGAGGAAAAAAATTACTTGCAACCTAGAATTCTATACACAGCAAAACTATTCATTTAGTCTGAAATGGAATAAAGACATTGTTAGACAAGCAATTTCTAAAAGAATTAAAATCACATGCTAAAATCACAACATTATCATAAGAAGCTACTGGAGAATGTGTTGTACCAAAATTATGGAATAAACCAAGAAAGAGGAAGAAATTGGATCCACTCAGGAGAAAGTTGGAAGAACAATGAGAATCGAAAGGAAAGGTGACTAGAGAGACCCTATAGGATAATCTCCCTACAAATCAACCAGACTGCCTTAAAACAGAAAAACAGAGCACTCAAGAGGGGAAATCTTCAAGAAAAAGATAAAATCATTGGATTACCTAATGAATTTATGGTCACTGACATTTGTGCATCTGGCAGGAAGTTTGGAGATGAATTTGTTACATATATATAAAGTTAAGCAAATGGAGTACACACAATTATTAACTCCAAAAATAAAACAAAACCAAAAATTATAGCATACTGTGTAACTCAAATGTGGGTAATAGTCATAATAAGGCAAACAGTACTTCTAACCTAATCCAAAATTACAATATATTAGAAGGATGGGAGATAAGAAAATGAGAGGATAGTGGGACAGGACAGTGAGAGCAGGAAAAGTAAATATTTAACTTTTATAGAAGAATGTCAGTACATAATATCTAAAGCTAAAATTCAAAATAGTAATATAGCATGTTTACAAAAAATATGGAGAGAAAAATGTCAGCAGAAACTGCTGATTTGAGAGTAATTACCTCTGGGGAGTGGATACTACCTGTTTTACATTTTAGCTTTATAAAACTATTTGACTTTTTAAATTATACATAACCTGGTGTTCTAAATGTAACACAAGTTTCCACTGGTGGGAATATAAATGGTCTATCTGCTATAATAACTCTCTTTGAATAAGAGAGTTATTCAAAAATTTAAAAATAGACTTACAATATGATCCAGCAACTCCATATGCCACTTCTGGGTATATGACCAAAAGAATTGAAAGCAGGGTCTAGAAAGCACGGTTGTGTTAGTGTCTGTACACCCACACACACAGCAACATGATCCACAATAGCCAAAATGTGGAAACAACTCAAACGTCAACAGACAGATACATGGATAAACAAAATAAGATACAACAAGGATTGCAAACCTGTGGCATGTGCTGCCAAGCAACCCCTAAATGGTATTTTTTACATAGCTTCTGAAGAAAACCTATTGGTGAGCACATAGTTATAAATTAATTTTTAATGTCATCATAAATACAGATGTCTAATTTAGTTTGAAATAAAATTAATTCATTAAAAATTAACATGTTGATATTTGTGTTTTAAGAGCACCAAGACGACTGTTTGTGGTGGTGATGACTTTTTTCTTTTAACTTCTAATTGTTCAAAATGGTTCCTAAGGACTTTTTTAATTTCAGTCTTTCTCATGAGCTTTGGAATATCTAACTCAAATTTTCCATTTTGAAAATTAGTAATAAGGCATTTGCTTAAAAAAATCCCTTGCAAAGATACTATTAAACTTATGATTAGATGGTATTGAATTGATTCATTTTAGAATTCACTTACCAAATTTGAGAATTTGTTCATTAAAAATAATCCATTGTGAATTTAAAATTATAAACTCCCCTGATAGCTGTAAATGAAACTTACCTGTCATTAGCAATTCTGCATTTTATAGGCCACTACAATATCAATAAAGTCTATAATGACAACCTAAAAAAATAATGCTACATCTGTGACTAAACTTATCACAAATACATCACAAAGCCATGATTTCTCAGAACAGTTCTTAGTACCAATTAGAAGAAACCCTAACTCAGAACTAAGAAACAGACAAAGAGTTCTGATTTTAAAAAGAAAAGCAGGTAATCTGATTACACCATCCTTCTATGAAGCAATCCCAACTTCCGATGTAGGACTATGATCAAAATATTGCCAGTTGATCAAAGTGTTGCCAGACATCAGTTACACCGATTTAGTTGCTTGCATTTGACATGTCCCTTTCCCACAACACTGGCAACTTTCTTGGCTTGGCTTTTTTGAGTCAGAAAAGCATATTTGTTTTTGAGGGAGCCTGTTTGTTTTTAACGTAAAAGTTTCAAACTGAGAAGAACTAATGATTTTAGTGGCTGCAGTGCATAAATGGGGCCTACACAAGCATCTTTTTCATATGTAGATTGTATTCATTTTCCTGGATAGGGAGAAAAACAGTATTATGTTTCTATGGGTTTGAAGTTCACATGAAAACAGGTACTTTATGATTTTTTTAAACTAACCTTAAGTAGTCTGAATTATAAAATGTTTATAAATGATTTAATGGATTGAAACAATATTTGCCATCAATGATTATTTTTGAAAATGAATTGCTATTAAAATTTAACTAAAACTTCATACAAAACAATGCATTGTCTTCTAAACTATTTTGATGAAAACACATTTAATAATTTCCATATATAACTTAAAAATCTCATTTTTCCCAAATATCTTACAAATTCACTATATTTAATTTCAGACAGTGAAAGCTATAAATTATAACCATAGCCTGAAAATTTATCAATTTTCATTTCATAAACTCATTTTTAATGTTGACATAAAAATGGCTTTACATGCTATTAAGAAGAGTCAAAAATATTAAGAAATGTATACTAACCTTCAACACAAATTTTAAAAATCAGTATATCTATTGGATACAAGAACAGATAAAAATTAGACAAATGTCCAGTAATGGTAAGTAGATTATGGTGTTCATAAAAATAGAATACTATTTAGTAATATAATTCAATGAATTGTGGCTTCATTCACCTGGATGGATGAATTCAGAAGCCTCTGAGCAAAAAGAAATAGGTCATGGATAACACATGAAATATGATTCCATTTGTATAAAATTCAAAGAGTCAAAACTAAACAATGCAGAACTATGAGAAAGGGAATGAATAACACAGAATTTATGATAGTAGTTACCTCTGGGAGAGAAAAGTGAATGTAATCAATCAAAGAGGAGCCAAAGGTGAGTCATGTTCTATCGAGTGAGGTGGTGAGTACTCAGGTATTTAATGCTTATCCTTAAACTGTACATATATTTTACACTCTGGAGAAAAAGAAAGACAAGAAAGTGGAGACCATATATGTAAATAAGTCTGTGAAGAGCTTTATCTTGATTGGAGAATGAAGAAGCACAGATGGGAAAATGTGGATGTTTAAAGAGATTTTGTACTTATGCTAAAGTACAAAAAGAGACACTCTAAATGCCATAGAAAGAAAGGTTACACAGGAGGGGAGAAGCTGAAGAACAAGAAGGTAGCTGATGACGCGCGCCATTTAAGTAGGTTGAAGGAAATAGGATTCAAGGCACATCTAAAGAGACTGGCCTTTGAAAAGAGAAGGAATGCCACCCAATTCAATCAGAGAGGGAAAAGAGACAGAAATGGGTGAAGCAAACTATACATGTGATCACAGGATGCCTGAGGTGTGTTATGTATGGTTACTTGCTCCTCTAGAATGAAGCAAAGTTATTAGCTGAGGGTGAAGGGCCAGAGTTGGTTTTGAGAAAAACTGAAGACATGAAGTAACTGTTTTGGCCAGTAAGAGAATATGCCGTCCACAAATAAATGCAGGTGAACTCCTGGGCATTTCATCTTCCCTGTTTCTTCTGCCTCTGCTAGAATGTTTTCCCCTTCCTGTTCACCTAGAAAATCTTCCCATCCTTCAAAACTCATCTCAGGTTCTATGTCCTTTGTGAAACCTTTTCTGACTATCTCATAGCAATTCCTTCCTCTTAAATATTACAGCACTTAGCTGTATCATTCATTTTTCACTTATTGACATACCATCTTACAATAACTCTTGCTTGTACATGATTTTTGTGTTGTCTCGTTAACTACAGTTCTTGAAGGCAGAAATCATCTTTTTAACATTTTTTTTTTGGAACAGTTTCACTCTGTTGCCTAGGCTGGAGTGCAGTAGTGTGATCTCTGCTCACTGCAACCTCTGCCTCCTGGGTTCATGTGACTTTTGGTCCCAGCTTCCCGAGTAGCCACCATACCCAGCTAATTTTTTTTGTATTTCTTGTAGACACAGAGTTTTGCAAGGCTGGTCTCGAACTCTTGGCCTCAGGTGATCTGCCCTCCTCGACCTCCCAAAGTGCTGGGATTACAGGCATGAACCACTGCGCCCGGCCAGAAATCATGTCTTTTTAAAATACTGTTCCTATCACTTTCAGAAAAACAATGCATTCTTAGGCACATAGTGAATATTGAGATGCAGTTTCTAAATATATCATCTGCTGAAATATCCTTAAAGGTAAATGATGAAATAATGAAGACATACATGAATAAACAGAACTTCGCATCTTCTACTTTTTTCCTGTAACTGCTCCTGGTTTTCAATTTTTGGTTTTAGAACCTCCTTTTTAGAAGATAAGCCAGAGATCTGGTGTTAATATATAATTGGTTTAAAATTTTTATAACAAATTTCTCTTGCTTATTAAACTATTAAAATGTTCCCATCATTACCAACTTTCAATATATTTCTTCAAGGAGGCTGTTCTCCCAGAAAATGAAACTGAATGTTATCAAAGACAAATTATGTTAGGAATGCCATCTTGTGGTTGACAGTAGTCCATTACACTAACTGGTCTTGACAATCTTTAATTCAGAAAGAAAACATCCAGTAAATTCACAAACGTAAATCATGGTTAAAATGTATTACTACAAGAGAATACAAATTAGTGTATCAGTTGTGTGTGGTTTCAGATGCCAGAAAAAGACAATGTTCATTGAAGAGACAGACAACAAATTACCTAAGAACGGACTCCAAATAATATAGGGAAACTGCTGTCTACAAATATACCATTAAAACAACTCAAATACTCTTAATTTTGGAAAACTTTCCTCTTGAAATAATTTTATTTCTGTATTCACTTCTAAGTAGCTCTGCATTTCAGCTATGTCTTCATTTTCAAACTTCACCACCCTAACCATAAACACCCAAAAGAGAGTGAAGGACAGAGTACACATTTAATTTGGACAGTGTAAGATACACATAATTAGTTGTAGTCCAAAATAGAATTTGAGAAGGGTTAAAAACACTGGCCCTGTCCAGACGTGGTGGCTCACACCTGTAATCCTAGCACTTTGGGAGGCCGAGGTGGGTGGATCACCTGAGGTCAGGGATTTGAGACCAGCCTGGCCAACATAGCAAAACCCCATCTCTACTAAAAATATAAAAATTAGCCGGGTGTGGTGGCACATGCCTGTAATCCCAGCTACTCAGCAGGCTGAGGCAGGAGAATTGTTTGAACTTGGGAGGTGGAGGTTGCAGGGAGCTGAAACTGTGCCACTGCACTCCAGCCTTGGCGACAGAGCGAGACGCCATCTCAAAACAAACAAAAGCACTGGTCCTAATCCTAATAGTTTACTACTTCCTCCATACAAGTTAGCCATTTTGAGTAGTAAATTAACTTTGTAATCAAGAGAACTAGTGAATAGAGACGTAGTACCTGAAAACTGGGCTTAAATATTTTAATTGCCAAATAGTATACCAGACATTTTGGTCCATATAACAGTGAGGGTGTGGGAGTGGAAACTGATATACCCTTCATGAGCACAAGGCAAAGCATGATAGCTCAAAGGTCCGCACACTGTTACCTCTTGTCACTTCTAAAGATCTGAGGAGGTACAGTGCAGGTATAATGTCAGTCCTAGAGATCAGACTATTGAAATTCTAACAGATAACAGAGAGATATTTACATAAAAGACAAAACGTGACTGTACTCCAAATCAGCGTCTGAGATTTATTATTGCATGTTTATAGCCAGAAAAAAAATTTTACTCAGGAAACTTTTATATGAATTGATTTTGGATAAGTTTCTCTACATGACTCTTCAAGATATTCACATCAGCTGCACAGACCTGGTACTCCATCTTCTCTTGCTGTTTTGTTCTCTCTAATAAAGCCTCATGAAGTGGAGGTAAGGCATTGTATGAACCCAGTAAATAGAGCTGACTTGATGAAGTCTCATTGATTTCTCTAATCTTTAAAGCCTGCATGATAGCAGGTGCAAACTTTGAGTAATGAGCTGTAGATGAGATAATCACTGGGCAAGTTTTGTCTTGCACCCTATCTGCAACCACTTTTGCAACAGCAGTGTGTGGATCCAAAATATACCCTGAAGTATTATAGGTGGAGTTAATAGCTGCTAGGCAATCTCCCTCTGAACACCAGTCAGCTACAAAATCTTGCTGAAGTTTCTCAACTAGAACCTTTTCTATCTGGAAGTGATGCTGATTTTCTAACTGATAAAATAATTTTGTCATTAGTTGTCCATCTTTATTAGCCATCAAGTGTAAATGTCGTTCTAGGTTTGAAGATTTGAGAATATCTATTGATGGTGAAAAGGTTTGTGCTAACTTTCTTTCTCTTAGATCATAATGTCCTGTTTTTATAAAATCAGTCAAAACACGGTTCTGATTAGAGGCACAGATAAATTTCCGAATTGGGATTCCCATCATTTTGGCATACACTGCTGCTAGTATGTTGCCAAAGTTTCCTGTGGGAACACAGACATCGACTGGGCTTCCAAAAGAAATAAATCCTTGACTAACAAGGTCAAGATATGCAGAAGCATGATAAACTACCTGCGGAAGGAGTCGGCCCCAGTTTATGGAATTAGCTGAACTTAAGATTGTTCCATATTCCACAGTAAGAAAGCCAGTATACTCAGAATCGTTAAAAATTCTTTTTATAGCTGTCTGGCAAAAATCAAAATCTGACTCGACACCCACTGCCCATCCATTTTCTCTCTGACTGCTGATTATTTGTGCTTTTTGAAAATCACTTACTCCATTCTCAGGAAAAAATGTGACCACAGCTATCCTTCGCTTATCATTCTTATTAAGACGACTAAAACCATTTAAGACTGCACTCCCTGTGTCTCCTGAAGTAGCTACAAGTATCATATAATTGCAGCCTGATGGGATACAGTGCGCAAAAATATGAGGCATAAGCTGTAAAGACAAATCTTTAAATGATCCGGTTGGTCCATGAAACAACTCCAGGATGAACTGGTTGCCTGAAAGGTGCCTGACAGGAGCAATTTTTGAGCAGGCAAAGTTTTCCCCATAAGCAGTTTCAATCATTTCTCCCAACCTGGCAGCGGGTATGTCTGCAGGATGGATACATCTTTCCAACAGTATCTGTGCTCTTTCTACGTAGGTTGCTCCTACTAGGCTTTTCCACTCCCCACAGCTTAATTTTGGAAACTCCTTCGCAGGAACAAAGAGTCCACCATCAGAAGCCAACCCCTCAATCACAGCTTCACTGAAGAATTTTGCTGAAACCTTCTGTTCACAGTCTTTAGGCCCAACGTGTCTTGTTGAAATGAATGTTTCTGAGTCCACATCTTGGTATCTTTTAATTGCATCCAGCACTTTGTCAGCTACCTCCTCTGGGGAAGCCCCACTTTCACAGACAACACGAGCATCATACCATTTCTTATAATACTGTCTTCTAAATTGAAGCAAGTCTTTCATAGATGTTCCAGAATTCTGACCTACAATCCTATCTATCTTCATTAATTTTAGACGACTAATTATATCTATTAGAGGTACATCCAGGTATACAATTATTCCATTTTTCTTCAGATGCCACATGCTAGCATCATGCATTGGATTGGACCCAGTAAGGGAAATCACACTTCCAGATGCAGAGAAGTTTAACACAGCTTTTCCTTCCTCTTCTAAAAATTGCTCATTACCAACATCCTGTAATTTTTCAGATACACTCATATTCCAGGTTTTTTCAAGGATATCATCATCCACATCTATGACACAACAACTTAGTTTCTGACCTATTATTCTGCCTACTGTTGTTTTCCCAGCACCAGGAGGTCCCATCAGGATAATATTTTTGTCTCCGACAAGAGAGTGGGTTGAATACCATGACTTCCTTAATTCCACAAGTGCAAAGGTTCTTGAAAGAAATCGATGTGCATGTTTATCGGTTTTAACATGTATACTAGAAAAACATTTCTGTGTTATCTTTTTCAGATGCTGACATCGGTTAAAGTGGAGCATTCTCTTTTCACTTTTCTGCCCAAGCCAACCTAAAAATTGGCTTTAGCCCTTTTCAAAACACAAAACAAACAAAAAACAACAAAAGATAATTTGGTTAGTAATTTCAGTAGACTGTTAAAATCCCAATAGGATTGAATATAACCATGCCTATGGTAGGTACATAAACTGTTTAAAAATCTTCCAAACTTATGGAATTAATAACAAAAGTATTTCAACCCAACCTCTTATATACTGCATATTATCCGTTTAAATTATATCTTTAAAATCTCAAGACACTGAAAAATCAAAACTTTGATAAAATTTGTAACTATAAACAACAGAAACTTTTATTCACAAAATGCCAGATTGTAGATGCTTTTAAAAGTATATACATATACTAGGCCAGGCATGGTGGCTCACACCTGTAATCCCAGCATTTTGGGAGGCCAAGGTGGGCGGATCACCTGAGGTCAGGAGTTCAAGACCAGCCTGGCCAACATGCAGAAACTCCATCTCTACTAAAAATACAAAAAAAAAAAAAAAAAAAAAAAGGTGTTGTGGCAGTCCCCTGTAATCCCAGCTACTTAGGAGGCTGAGGGAAGAGAATCGCTTGAACACAGGAGTTGGAAGTTGCAGGGAGCTGAGGTCGCGCCATTGCACTCCAGCCTGGGCAACAGAGTGAGACTCTTGTCTCAGAAAAACAAGTATACACTAAATCAAATTATTATTTCTTTTCATTTTATGTGATCTCTTAATGAAAATTATTTCATGGTTTATCAGTTTATATCACACATAAAGATTATTTGGAGATGGAGTGCTATCTACTTGTAATTCAGAAAAGCTGAACAATATTCTTTATATTTAATTTCTTTTCAGTTATATGAACATCTTGATAGACTAAGATTTTACTCATAAACATCTTATAGAATTCATAATAGGAAACAAGAATAAAAAACATATTTGCTTATAAAATGCTTAGTTTTCCTAACTACAGGACAAAGATGACATTTTCGTTCTTATGAGCCTTTTACATGCATATTAAGAATCACTGTTGCATATTATTCATATTGAAGGCCTTAAAAAGAGCCAAAGTGAAAGGTATAATATTATACAAACAGTTAAGAAAAATTAATAATCAGCAATGAGGTCAAAGGCTACATATTATAACCTTATCTACATGGAACCATCACTTTTGTTTCTAATCCTACAATCATCAGAGGAGAGACTTAATTTCCAGACACCAGGGTGATAGCCAAGAAACTCAGGAATGTTTCCAATGATGAGAGGAAATAATTATTCTGACATCCAAAGAAGCTCTATAATTCCCCATATTGACCAAGTCCTTGTCTTTGGAAATATACTCACCATTAGAACAAAAATGTATGCTAGACAAGTTTTTGGTTATGTAAAATGCAATATAATACCTCTGCAATATTCATGTAAATTTCCTGAAGTAATGTCAGACACATAATGGGGCTTATCATGTGAACCAATATGCAACTAAACCATATTAAATACTAAATCATATGTTTACGTATGTTCTCAAAACTTTTAATCATGTAATACTTTCTATGCTACTTAAACTCTGTTCTGTAATTAAACATTTAAAAGATTTTAAGCTAACTCTGAATTTAACTTACAAGTAAAATTAGAGCTGTCAAGAGAAGTAATTCATTTCCTTATTTGACTTTTCAGTTTGTATGTGTTGTGCTTAATTTCCACTGACTTGTAAACATAAGACACACAGGAATCAATCTGAAGAGTTTGTTGACTCTGAAGCAAAACTGATCTTTGCAAAACGTGGAGTCTATAATGGAAAAAATTTCAAGTTAATCATAACTGTATACAGTATCATAAAATTCTATACATAGACTAGTCCATTATTTGAAAAGCTCATCTGAAATTTTAAAAATACAGAAAAACTGACCCTTTTCATGTTTCCCTAAATCTATTATTAAAAGATTAAGATACTATTTTTAAACATGTGTGTCTCATTATAAAATGAATTTCACTGAAGAGTACTGAAGGAATTTCTGCCATCAAGCAATAAAAAACCAAATAACAAATACAAAACCCTTCACAAGGATACCTGGAATTTTAATGATGTGGCTGTATAACGATCAGATGGAAAAAAAAATCAGCGGACCAAAGCTATGAAACTAGGGTCTGAATTGTTCTTTTAGACATATTATCTATCAAAATCACTACTATTCATACGTAATAATATCCACTATAAAACGCCCAAATCAAACTCTTGCCACACAAAGATATCTCTTAGTTATGTACGTGTCTATCATAAAATCAAAGCACGTATCGTAGTCACTAGCACGAAAGAATATATATTGTAAGATTAATCATTGTCATCGACAATGGACGAGGAATATGTAAATTGAACTCAAATATGTAGGTACAAGATGAGGTGCATTTTTTTTATGCTTCAGTTTATAAACCTTCAGAGAACACAGTGGTGTTCACCTGTGAATCAAGAACTGTTTTGATAGTCTAATCCCTTCCCTGAAGTAATCCAAGGACCAGAAAGAATTATAAACTGGAACCACATCATCAGTTTATGTTATTAAACTATATTCTGGTACTGGACTTTAAAAGCACAAACTGCTTTTAGGGCACTTATATAAAACAGTCTGATTAACTTCCTATTCAGGAAGCTTTTGCTTATAACATTACAGTGTCTTCTTTTTGAGTTTGTATTACATAACTTTCTGATGCCTGTACCAGTAATAATTGCATATAATCTGAGTAGCTGATTCTCATGAGCAGTTATTTTTATTTTTTGAGAAAGGGTCTTCCACTGTCGCCTAGGCTGGAGTGCAGTGGCATGATCTAAGCTCACTGCAGCCCTGACCTCCTGGGCTTAGGCAATCCTCCCACCTCAGCCTCCCTAGTAGTTGGGACTACAAGCGTGCACCACCATGCCCAGCTAATTTTTGTAGTTTTTGTAGAGACAGGGTCTAACCATATTACCCTGCTCTTGAACTCCTGCACTCAAGCAATCCTCCCACCTTGGCCTCCCAAAGTGCTGGGATTACAGGCATGAGCCACCACGCTGGCCCAGTAAACCTTCCATCCTTCTTCCACTTCATGTTGCTAGACTGTAAGGCAAACATGACATTATCTTCACCTTATGTTTTGTAATCTTACTTTTCCTTTGTGTTACTTCCCCTCTACCCTCTTGTTTTTAAATTCTACTTCATTTCCCTTTTTCAAGACTTTGGGGTAGTATACATATTTTAAATATATATATATTTAAAAAATAAAATTATGACACTTCAATTTGTAATTCTGTATCAATATTATTTCACCACAAAAATGTTCCTTAACTAGTGGAAAGCAGTTAACTGCTATAATATATAACAAATATTATCATTTCTAAAGAACAATAAAGATGAATTTTATTTTAAGCTACATACTAAATTTTATTCTGTAACATTTAACCACAAATTGATTTGAGGGGCTCAATATTTTTTAACAAACCGAAAGACAAGAGATGAAATAATCCTCATAACACGTAACATTAATCTGTAAACGGAGTTTTTCCTTAAAGGCAAAATGGGGAAAAGACATCCTCATTTTCTTTTTGAGGATGTCTCCTGCAATGGCCAGTCAGGAACATACATAGAAGGCATATATATGGACTTCACCAAAGCACTATCAATGGTTCATTTAAAATTTTTAAAATTCACGAAGAAAGAGAAAAAAATATTTGAGGATTGCTGAATGATCATAAAAATGTTTCTGCTGAATAGAGAGAAATTTCTGGTAGCACACTCCAAGACTTTTGGTCTTGACAGTCTTCTGTTTAATGTGTTTAACAATTATTTAGATGAAGCATTGAGAGGGATATTGGAGGATCAGTGGTTAACAGCATGGACTTTAGAGTGAGAAAAATCTGCAGATGCACAAGTCCTTTATATAAAACAGTGTACTATTTGCATATAACCTGTGCACATCCTCCTATATACCTTAAATCATCTCTGAATAACTTATTATACAGAATACAATGCAAATGCTATATACAGAGCTGTTATACTGAATTGCTTTTTTATTTGTGGTATTTTTGCTGTTGCATTATTTTTGTGTTTTTGTTTTTGAGACAGGATCCCACTCTGTTGCCCAGGCTGGCGTGCAGTGGTACCATCTTGACTCACTGCAGCCTCACCCTCTTAGGCTCAAGTGACCCTCCCATCTCAGCTTCCCAATAGCTGGGACTACAGGCATGCACCATCACACCCAGCTAATTTTTGTATTTTTTGTAGAGAGGAGTTTCGCCATGTTGCCCAGGCTGCTCTCCAAAGTGTGCTGGGATTACAGGTACGAGCCACTGCGCCCAACCAAAATTTTAAAATATTTTCAGTCTGTAGTTAGTTGAATCTGAGAATGGGAAACTCACAGATACGGAGAGCCAACTGTGTATCAGGCCACAAACTCGCCAAAAGGAGGTAAAGCTCTACTGCTTCTGACTTCTGACCAAAAATTCTCTCAAGCCCTTCAGAGTGTCTCCCACTTGCCATGAAATAGAGGTGAGGGTGGAAGGATCACACAATCCAGTGCTGTTCTGTAATCACAAGGATCTTACAACCAAAAAATAATAATTTTGCCAAGTTCACCACTTATCTTTGTCTTTATATTACTATCAATGCTAAGTTTATACTGCCGTTAGACTTCTGCTGTTAGACACAATGATCTCAAATATTTAATAGAAAAAACTTAAGTATCCACAATTTTATAACTTTGAGAAATAATATAAAGAACTTGTCTTTATAAAGGGTTTATTTTCCTTACAATTGTCTTATATCCTCATCTACACCCATTTTATTCATTTACATTAAAATAATCCTTCGCAAAACAAAAACAAAAAAACCCTCACGTTTACAGACAACACAGGCATACCATTACATAAGGGGATCTGCAATCTATGCAAACTACAATCCATAGGCCAAACCTGGCCTACCATTGCTTTTTTAAATCAAGTGTCACTGAAACACAACTTCAAACATTCATGTGCTCATTCATTCCTTTGTTCCGTACCGTCTTGGCTGCTTTTGAGCTACAATGGCAGAACTGAGTAGTTGCAACAGAACCACTTGGCCTGCAAAGGCCTGAAATATTTACTGTCTACCCCTTTATAGATAACTTGTTCATCACTGTCGGTATATACCAGCATTAATTCCCTGTGGACAGGAGACTGGACACAGGCATTTCCTTGAACTGTGGAGGGAGTTATAAAAACTAGAAATAATTTTGTTTAAACAGCCTTGCAAGAGGCAAGCAAAACTACAGATTAAATGTCTAAGAAAAAAGAAAAGTTCCTTTCCAAATGATTTAACAACCTGCTTGTGACTGTAAACTATACTACAGTGAGAAGGTCTTGCACAAATTGTTCAGTTTTTTTTTTTGGGGGGAGGGGGACCTAGTCTCACTGTGTCGCCCAAGCTGGAGTCCAATGGTGCGATCTCATCTCACTGCAACCTCCACTTCCTGGGTTCAAGCATTCCCCTGCCTCAGCCTCCCAAGTAGCTGGGATTGCAGGTGGCCACCACCACGCCCAGCTAATTTTTTGTATTTTTAGTAGAGACGAGGTTTCACCATGTTTGCCAGACTGGTCTCGAACTCCCGATCTGCCCGCCTCCGCCTCCCAAAGGGCTGGGATTACAGGCGTAAGCCACCACGCCCGGCCTGTGCTGAACAGGCAGGCGGATCGCCAGAGGTCAGCAGTTCAAGACGAGTCTGGCCAAGATGGTGAACGCTGTCTCTACTAAAAATACAAAAAAATTAGCTGGGCATGGTGGCGGGCGCCTGTAATCCCAGCTACTTGGGAGGCTGAGGCAGGGGAACGGTTTGAACCCGGGGGATGGAGGTTGCAGTGAGCCAAGATCGTGCCACCACACTCCAGTTGGGAGACAGGATGAGACTCCATCTCAATAAACAAATAAATAATATACCAATATCAGTGAAATTATTTTATTTTAGTAACCCCAGAATATAAAGGCTAGCTAACCCCAGTTGCTAACTGCAGAAATGTTTTGCCCTTACTTCCCATTTCAGGAACTGCTTAACACAAATAGTCTCAATGTGTTCCTTCTAATTAGAAAAATTATAAGCTCTGATTTAGAAAATTTATAAGCTTTAGCCAATAACTATCCACTTGGCTAACGGTGTTATCATTCCTTGAGTCTTAGTTCGAGTCTTCGTACACACAGAAAGTTTCCCGCCAAAATTTTTCTCTATACTTACTGAACAGAAACCCCAAACATAAAATACTCAAGGGCGAAAAGAAAGGGGCAAAGTGATACAGATAGATTTAGATCTAAATACTGATCTATAGATCTATCTATCTAAAATGTTTTGGAAGATAATCTGAGTGAAGAAATCTGGAGAATTTTCCCTAAGCATTAGGGACAAAAATTAAAATTTTATCTGCATATATAAAAAAACACCCTAAATGTATTCTTATCTAGTGAAATTCAGTAAGAGCCCAAAATAAGGATCTACACTCAGTGAAGCCTTTTACACAGGGACTAAGAAGTTCACCAAGCCATTGTGTTGTTTTAATCTCTCTGCCAGGCAACCAGGCAGTGAGAAATCCAAAGTCTATGTTTTCTCTCCTCTCCAGGAAGCGTTATTTCCTTCGGGCAGAGTGGCCTCTGTACGGTGGTTCAGAGCCACCGATCTTCCTCCCTAAATCCTATTACCAAAATGTCTTTCAGACACTTGGGTAAAAGGGTCTAAATGACTTTCCTATGGCAGCCCCATGTGCACAGATTTACGGGTTCACCAAATGGAGCAAAAAGGAATGAAACCGCTTCTCAGAAAACAATTTTCAACAAGGGACACCAAAAAATGGGCAAAAAAGTAAAGGCCCACTTAAAAAGCTTCTCCTCTTAGCTTAGGAGAAGGTTCACAAAGAGCAGGTCCACTGGTCCATGGGGGACCTAGAGGGAGGGTCCCGACCGAGGGGAGAGCAGGAGCAGAGGGGACCTCGAGGGACGGTGGCGGGCGCAGGGGCGGGAGGGCGAGCGCGGCAGGCGGAGGAGGCCGCAGGCGCCGGGCGCGCACTCACACAGGTGGCGGGCAGGGCTGCGCGGGGTTCCGAGGGGCCTCGACCTGAAGCAGCAGGAAAAGTGCACATAGAGTTGAGATGACCAGAGAGCAGCGGAAAGGGGAAGGGTCAGTGCGGGGAAAGGCATGCGATGGGAACTGGCTGGCTTCTGGTTTTCCTTTCTCTTCCAGTAACTCACCAAGGAAATCTCACTGAGAAGACAGGGGAAAGGAAAGGAAATGGAGAGCAGCGTCCACGAACCGCTTAAGCGCCGCAGGAGGAGACCGAGCCCCGTACCTCCGCCTTGTTTCCCGGTCCCGCCCACCCACTCCCCGCGCAGTGGTCTCTGCGCCTGCGCTGGTCAGCGAGCCCCGCCGGCCAGCCCCCAGTGCGCCTGCGCTCTGCGCTCTGCGCTCTACGCCCACGCCCGGAGCAGCCTCGCGCCGGGCACGTGACTCTCCTCTCTCACTGCAGCCTATCTGAGCCCTCCGAGCTCCTCGGGCTCCTCCTCTCCCTCCTCCCGCTCACCGCCTTGGCAGGGCGTCTGCCGGGTCTCTGCCGCTCGCTCCGCCCACACCGGGATTGGGGCCTGCGCACAAAAGTCTTACTGTGCGACGTCTGTGCACCAGCTGCGCTTTACACTGTCTCTAGGGTTTTTCATTTTTCCCCAGATACACAGAGAAAAGAGCAGTTTTTAAGGGGACACCATTCTCACCCCGTTAACTTTCAAAGACACTTAAAAACAGTGGTTTCCAAATGAACTTCTCTACAGACGGGGCTGCAGAAAGAGGAAAGAGAGGAGACCTAGTTAGCAGTGGCGCCTTCCACTTCCTCGTCGCCTAGTAACCGTTTCCACAGTAACCGAGCAGTCAATAACGCTTAGCAATCCCAAGAGAGATAGGGTGTTCTCTTCCGGAGAGAGTACTGCTAAGAGGGGGTCAAAGGGAGACGATGTGAAAGAGAGAACCCGAGGTCCTTGAGAAGGCAAAGAAGAAAGAAAGGGACGGAGATACTGGGACAGGGAGAAAAAGTTGAGCATAGTAGCTTTTAAGGAGTCATTTGGTGGCCATGGATCCAACGTGCCCTTCTGAGTGCATTTACAACCTCATACCCAGTGACTTCAAGGAGCCTCCCCAGCCTCCTAGGTATGTGGATAAGCAAAGTCTATCACTTGAAACAAGAATGGGGAATACTAAGTATTAATTAAGCATACATATACTGGGACTTTTAATAAGAAAATGTATTTTTGCCCCAATGAAGTAGGCTTAGAGGATAACTTGTTAGAGAAAAGGTAGAAATATCTAGGTATTTAGCATCTCGCAGTTTCACGGAGACTGCAGGCCAGCGCTGTGAGATGACCATTTTACACTTAACCTCTTACTAATACGGTATGTGATTATTGTGTAATTTATCTAATATGTGATGTGGTATACAGCATAGCTTGAAGTTTCATGTTGTTGAAAAGAGAAAAATCACAATTCTATTATCTTGTTTAAGGATACTTGATGTTGGTTTCAGGAGTTCGGTGCTGTATGTCTAGTTGCCCTACTTCTCCCTTTGTAGTGGGATAGTACTTATTTTTCCCTCCAAGATTGTTAAGAAATATAAATTCACATTTGCTTTTGAGCCTCAGGTTTTTGATCAGTGACACGAAGTATCTGCTACTATTAGACAGTTTCTAAGGACTTTTTCAGATCTAATGGTTTAAGGGAAGGAAGAATGGGTGGGTAGATATGAACCAAAAATATGTAATTGAGTTGAAATTTTACATAGGTCTTAGAACTTCTGTATTCTCCAAATCTCAAAAATGTAATAGCAAAGTAAGCACTTCAGTTACTCCCATCTGTAGGGACTTCTTAGAACTTGCTTAAATCTGTGGGGAGCAAAGAAAGTAACTAGTGGAGAAAATCTCATCTCACCTAGGACTTGAAATATTTCCTGTACTTTACCATCATCCTTGTCCTTATGCAAGTCAAAACCACATTTAAAAAGGACTGGACTCAAAAACAGGCTTAGCAACTGATTGTCTTTGTGATCTTGACTAAAGTTTCATTTGTTTATTGATCTGTAAGATAAATGTACAAGATAATATATAAGGTCCTTTTAGATCTAATGGTCAATTATTTTTACTAGTATTGGGGTAACAGCTTCAACAAGTGGGCAACTTCTTCAATTTTAAGAATCTAGTTTAAACTAGAGCAGTAACTATATTATGTTACCATTAGCATAATAAAATCTAGAGATTGGAAAAAGGAATGTCAAGTACGAATTTATGAGTAGTGTTTAAGTATCTGGTTTAAACTAGAGCAGTAACTATGCTATATTTCCATTAGCTTATCAAAATCTAGAGATTGGAAAGAGGAATGTAAAGTAAGAATTTATGAGTAGTGTTCAAACTGTCTATTGTTCAACCAACTTTTGGTTTCAAATTCCTGCATATTACGCAAGATAAAACTATTCTCTGTAACACATTGGTAGATTGTATTTCTATAGAATATTAAATTTGAATGTTATTTTATTAGGTAGATATTCTGTTCCTTGCAAATTAAAAAGTTTTACTGCATCTAGATGATGTTTTTTTTCAAAAAATTGTATAGAAACAGTCTTTATTTATTTGGCAAGCATTAATGGAGTCCCTATTATGTGTATAACATTACTCTAGTATATCTGTTGTTGATTAGGTTGGAGCGATAGCACAGACTTCTTGGTTTTACTTTGAAGAAATGAATAAAAGAAAGATTTAAGATGAGAGGAAATAGAAGACACCCAACTGTGATGCCAAAAGAATCATTTCCGTTAGGTTAAAGTCAGTTTACACTGGCAAAATTCTGACAACTGCCTGACTTTTAATCTCCCATGCGTCAAAGTTTCTAGTCTTTTGGGGAACTGAAATATGAACACTAAAATTCATTATTGAAAACCCTAATGAGAGATGAAGATACTAAATAAGAACTTAGAAGATGAATGTATATGACCAAAATTGGATGAAGGGCACATTCCTGCAGTTGAACTATGGACTGAGACTTCAGTTATGAAAGTCTCTAAGCCAATGGGAAGCCATGATTCAGTTTTCAAAATTTGAGTTACTCATGATGCATAAGATGGATTGCAAGATCTTCACCAAATCTATCACCCTTTATTGATGTCTACAGTTACTGATTATCTCCAATTATTCCCTTTTTCCATTTTGTTTAAAGCGATATTCCAGTTATGGTCTGAACTGTCTGTGAAACCATTATCTCTTTTCCATAATTCTTTTTTTTCCTATCCATTCAGCCTAAGCTTCTATAAGCATTTTGACAGTCATGTCCCACTACTGGCTCACATTGAAATACCCTGTATGGATTTTGACTGAGGTTGGTCTCCCCCATCCTCTAATTATGTAGCTGATTCTTTTTTACCTGAACTCATTAATCAATGAAGATATTTTTGAACTTGAATCTTTTATACATTCTGTTAGTCATTCTTCCCAGATTTGTGTCATTTGCCAATCTACTATTTCTTTTATATCTCTTATCTATCATTGAACATGATATATTAGTCTGTTCTCACACTGTTAATGAAAACATAACTGAGACTCAGTAGTTTACATTTAAAAAGAGGTTTCACAGCCGAATTCTACCAGACATACAAAGAGGAGCTGGTACCATTCCTTATGAAACTATTCCAAACAAACCAAAAAGAGGGAATCCTTCCCAAATCATTTTACGAGACCAACATCATCCTGATACCAAAACCAGGCAGAGACTCAGCAAGAAAAGAAAACTCCAGGCCAATATCCATGATGAACATAGATGCAAAAATCTTCAATAAAATACTGGCAAACCAATTGCAACAGCACATCAAAAAGCTTATCCGCCATGATCAAGTAGGCTTCATCCCGGGGATGCAAGGCTGGTTCAACATATGCAAGTCTATAAATGTAATTCACCACATAAACAGAACCAAAGACAAAAACCACATGATTTTCTCAATTGATGCAGAGAAGGCCTTTGACAAAATTCAACAGCCCCTTATGCTAAAAACCCTCAATAAACTAGGTATTGATGGAACGTATCTCAAAATAA
The DNA here is from genome assembly GCA_963573385.1 of Cacajao melanocephalus. NCBI lineage: Eukaryota > Metazoa > Chordata > Mammalia > Primates > Pitheciidae > Cacajao > Cacajao melanocephalus. The sequence goes on from CAUYLG010063810.1 coordinate 24,810, forward strand.
TAAAAGCTATTTACAACAAACCAACAGCCAATATCATACTGAATGGGCAAAAACTGGAAGCATTCCCTTTGAAATCTGGCACTAGACAAGG
>CAUYLG010063814.1:0-12729 GCA_963573385.1 Cacajao melanocephalus
TGGATATGAATTTTCTGCTATAATTATTTTTTTAAAATTATACACTCCCCACTCCCCACTCCCCCTCCCAACTCCCCACTCCCACTCCCCACTCCCCACTCCCCACTCCCCACTCCCCATTCCCCACTCCCACTTCCCACCATCATTTTTTGAACCCTGTCTCCCTTAGTACTGACCTTTGAATTCTTCATGTAGCCCTGAGTGTTCTGGAGCCCTCACTGTGGAAGCCAAGCTGAGCTCTGTGTGAAAGTGAGGTGGTGGTCCTCTCTCCACTTGGGTGTCACCCTTTCCCCTGGGCTTGGTAGTACATTAGTGTCTCATGTCTTAGTGAATAGTTTTGATGTTTATTCTTTGCCATTCTTGTCTCACGAATCTTAATATAGATTCAGTCATAAAAGCAAGGCCAATGTAGGCCAGGAGAGAAAATGGTCCAGGTGGTCCCTTCCTCCCTGTCTACCCAACTTCCTTTAGAGGAAGCAGTCTTTCAGGGGGCTTCAGTGTTCCAGGCCTGACCTGTGAGCTTGCCAGGCATCCAGCCACCCTCCAGTAGATCTGTGTTGCTCAGGTAAACTGATATCTGGTTTTGTACACCCTGAGCTTTGCTAGCACAAGTCTGCTCTTGGGAAGTAGTTACTGAAGAATGGGTGGACAGTTTCTCGGCCTGCCTGGCCACAGGTCAGACCCTGGTTGTGGAAAACCGAAGTAGCAAATGCTGCCCTGGAAGGGTGTTACATCGTGTGAGCTGCTGAAGGCAGGATCATCTCTGCAGATAGCTGCCTCGCTTGATTTCATCACCATCCACCCCAATAGTGTAGTCAGGAACTCTGGGTCATCTTGATCTGGGGCCCCCAGTGGGGACAGTTCTCTGCTTTTGGGCTGCAGAAAAGAACTGAGTCACTTTCTGAAGGGAAGTAACACCCTTTGGGGACAGGGGTTCAGTTTTGAAGTAATGAAGGCAGTGATGTCTGCAGTGGTTGTGGGTGTTGCAGGTGAACTTGCCTCACTCAGGCTGTCCTGGGTCTTTGTACTCCAGAGTTCTGTCCTAGGCTTGCTTCTTCATTCACTCTGTTTCCTTTCCTTTCCCCTTCCCTTCCTTTCCTCTTTCCTTTCCTTTCCTGCCCTGCCTTGCCCTTTCTCTCTCTTCCTTCCTTTCTCTTTTTCTTTCTTTTTTTCTTTTCTTTTCATTTTTCTTTCTCCTTCCCTCTTCTCCCTCCCCTCCCTCCCGCCCTCCCTCCCTCCCTCCCTTCCTTCCTTCCTTCCTTCCTTCCTTCCTTCCTTCCTTCCTTCTTCCTTCCTTCCTTCCCCTCTCTCTCTTTCTCTCTTCCATGTACATGCTAATGGCTTCCAGATCTGTCTCCTGCTCTGGCCTCTCCTCTTGGGAGCCCAGCTGCCTGCCAACCCCAGCTGTGCTTTGGTGACTCCTGGGCCTCTCAAAGCCCCCGTGTCTACCATCAGCCATCTTGGGCCTCTTGGCCTGCCCATTCAGCACATGCATTGGTGTACACACTCAGTGGCTCCCACCCAGGCCGCCACTGCACGTGCCTGGGGAGACCTACCCATTCAGATGCATCCTGGACTCCATTCTGCCAACACTTTCTCCTCTCTAAGAGCATTTCCAGTTGGGCTGGGGTTACCCAGCTGCCTGAGAGGTCTCTTTCTGAATGGAGTCAATAGCTAAAGTCTAAATTAGTCATTCAAAATATTCCCTTACCTCATTTTTTTTTTTGGAGAGATGGGGATCTTGCTGCGTTGCCCAGGCTGATCTTGAACTCCTGGCCTCAAGCAATCCTCCCAGCCTCCCAAAGCTCCCCTTACCTCAGTTTTGATCCCATCCTTCATTTGGGCGTCCCTCAGCTCCCCCACCTGTTAATAGCAAACACCAATCTCAAGCCCCTGCCCCAGTCTGCTACAAGGAGTTAGTGCTCCATGTGGCGGGAGCTCAGGGAAGCCTTTGCAGGAGAGGAGGGATTTGAAATAGTCCTGGAGGCCTGGGATGATAGATACCGGAGCCTTTCCCCCACAGCTCTTGGCTATTTCTTCACACTCCTGGCATCAGTATTACTGCTAGCATGTCTTTAGCATCATTTTTGCCCTCACTCTGATTTTTGGCAAGCCTGAACTTACCTCCAAATAAATGCATGTTTTTGGGGGGCAAAACATTGTTGCTTCCCCCACCCCATGCTGCAGCGCAGTGGGTGACCTCCCTCCTCACCTCTGTGTGCTGCATCTCTCATTTGGTCTCTGTCAGGAACCCTACAGGAGCCTGCACCCTAGTAACCCCATTTTATGCTGCTTGGAGGAGGAGACAGACAGTTTGAGAGATCCCAGTTCTTCTCAGTGTATGTTCGGTTCCCCTACTTGTCAAAGCTGAGAGCTTCTTTGTTTTAAGAGCCACTTGGTTAAGTCAAGAGCATTAGAAGAGTAAAAAGCAGAATCCAATTAGGTAATTTAACCTAAACACACTATAGTCGACTAGGAATTCACAATAACATTGATTTCTAATCAGAGTGCTGTTGGTGATTCTCTCTGTGTGTAAAGATGCTTCTGATCATGCCTGCCATTACATGATACTTATTTCTAAAGTCACATTTTTTTTTTTTACATTTTCATTGTAGAAAAATATCCCATAATTGTGCCACCTAGAGCGTGAGGGCCACGGGAAAGGGAATTAGAAAAACAAGAGTCATTCTCTAAGCTGGTCCTGGAGCAGCATTATGGATGTGTCTGAACCCAAGCAAGAGAGGAGCCACAAGCCAGGGCTGGCAGAGCTGTGATCTCTAGAATCTCGAGTCACTGGGGCTTGGTGGTAGGTGACGAATGTGGCACAGAGGCGAAAAGAGTCTTCTCCTTCCACATAGAACACACTTGGCTTCCGGGGATTCATGGACCACAGAGAAGCTTCTGCATATTTATGGCACTGGGGACCAGCAGGAGGTGGTGGTGAGGCACTTTGAAACTCTGCAGTAGAGTTCACCCAGGGGGCCGGGGCAGGAGAGTATCCCTCTGTGGACAGCACTTGGGAGGAAAGGGCTTGTTCATGACCACATACGACATCCCCAACCCAACCCTGTTCCTGAAGTTTCCCAGGAATCAATGGAGAGGTACGGCCAGCTCGGCTGAAGCACCAGCCTCAGTAGTAGGGGCAGGAGCTCGCGCTGAACCTGGCTGGTGTGTCCTGGAGAAAGGTCTCCAGGGACCTTTCTCGACCAACTAATTTCTTATGGAAATGAGACATTTGTGATTGATTTTAATTCCCTCCTGGGGACTGTGAAATTAAATGGATTAAATTTTGTCCACCAGGAGCCTCAGGGATTTAATGTCCAATTCTAAAACCTGAACAGGCACTTTTGTTTTGCAGTTTGTGGACCAATCCCTGGCTTCATTTTATTTGGTTTTGCTTTCGCTTCCCCATTTTCTGTTATTTTCTTTTTCTTGTGCTATTATGTACATCTCTTAAAGCTGGTCAAATTTTATTTTGGGATGGAATGGCCTGGTAAGTTAATAAATTATATTAAACTGCCAAAAGAGGAATGTGTTTTGGATTCTTCTGGCATCTTCCTGGTTACACCAAAAGCGTGGAGGAGAGAAGGAAGGGCAGTCACCGAGACACAGTGAGGCTGTCAGGGAGATGGACCAAGGTCTCAAGCCCCTTATGCTGGGTGGATGTCTTCTCTTCATTGTTCCCTGTGGTCCCTCAATGCTCTTCGGGCATTCCCACAATTCCAGGAGTCATGGTCTCTTGCCCATACCAATGGTGTCTCAGTCTTCCGGTCCTTATGCATCTACTTTGGCATGTCCCTCAGAATCTTTGTACTAGGAAACCAGAGGGGTCTGAAATCCAAATAACACAAGGATGATTATGGATGAAAAGACAGGAAAGAGTTCCCAGAGGGCTGAATCTTACCTGACTCCTCTCATTTGCTTCCTGGTTTGGGAACAGAACTGATCACACTTTGTACTTGAAAAAGAGGGGAGAGCTGCAGGGTCTTTACAGGAATTCTTTCCTCGCCTTCCTCCGCCCATTGTCCTGATGACGTTCAAAAGACTGTAGCTCCAGGTGGAAGTTTCCTAATACACACTCACTCTTTTGTCCTTATTGAATGAGATATAGGCAACTTTGCCTTTTAGGTCTTGATATGGTTTGGCTGTGTCTCCACTCAAATCTCATCTTGAATTGTAGTTCCCATAATCCCCATGTGTTGTGGAAGTGACCTGACGGGAAGTATCTGAATCATGGGGGTGGTTACCCCTATGCTGATCTTGTGATAGTGAGTTCTCATGAGATCTGATAGTTTCATAAGTGTTTTCCCCCCACTCTTTGCTCTGCACTTCTTTCACCTGCCTCTAAGTGAAGAAGGACGTATTTGCTTCCTCTTCTGCCGTGATTGTAAGTTTCCTGAAGCCTCCCTAGCCATGTGGAACTGTGAGTCAATTAAACCTCTTTCCTTTATAAATTATTTAGTCTTGGGCAGTATGTTATAGCAGCGTGGAAACAGACTAATACAGCTCTGTTATCATCGAATTCTGATTGTGAATTGGTTTTGCTCAGAATCTACTGAGAACTTGTTTTTTCCTGTAGGGGTCAGATCTCAAGTATAGGTGTTACTAGTGGTTGGAATGCACTAATATTCTGCGTGTCTTGGGACAAAGAGGAGATCTAGGAAGAAGTAAGCCATGGTCTCCCTGAGGAGCAAGCTCTGGGTCTTGCTTATATGTTTTCATGTAACTTCTTTCTAAAAGTTACTCCAATACTGACAAGACCCACAGGGCTTACCTTCCTGGAAGACAAGACAAAGATCACAGACTCCTCATTGTCCACGCTCTTGCTGTGAGCTGTAGTTTGACCACAAGTGCGGTAAGGCATACAGGTCAGTTATAAATGTGAGGATCCACTCAGGCTGGCCAGCCAATCCAGACAGGAGCAAGAACTGTTATCTGAAGGGGTTCAACATAGCCAGAGAGCTGGCCAAGTCCAGTACAACTCAGAATGTAATACTAGGAAAAAGCCCTACCTGAGGGAGATGCCTTGTGGCTGGGGCTGGCCATCTGTTGGCCCCATGTTAAGAAGTTGCTGGAGCTGGGTGTGGTGGCTCCCACCTGTAATCTCAGCACTTTGGGAGGCTGAAGTGGATGGATCACTAGAAGCCAGGAGTTGGAGACCAGCATGGGCAACATAGTGAGACCTCATCTCTACAAAATACATACATACATACATACATACATACATACATACAAACCTGGCTTTCTCCAAAGGATCCCACCTCCTTGCAGCTGTTTCAAATAGAGGCTGCTTATTTGCCTACAGCCCAAGTTCCTCCTGGTGGGAGGCAGGGTTGCTGTTCTTTCTCCTCACTCCTTGCGGCTGCCTCCAGATCATAGCTTCTTTCCTCCCTAATCATTTGAGCAGTAGTTGAGAGCCAATAGCTATAAAGAGCCTAGGGGCCAGCCATGCTGCTAAGGACCTTGGGTGGATGACATCATTTCAGCCTCTGCACAACTCAATGAAATAGTATTGTTGCTATCCCCATTTTACCACAGAGCCACAGAGGCTCAGGTTAATAACTTGCCATAGGAAGCCCACTTGCTTAGGTAGTTTGACTCCAGAGCCTACACTCTTGACCAACACTCTATCTACGTAAGGGCTCTTGAAAGCCCCTGCTCCTTTGATGTGAATGCCGTTCACTGGTGTCATGCAGTATCCACTCCCTGTTTATGTCAGCTCCCCTCTCTTGAGCATTCTACTGCATTCACCAAAGCCTTACTTTTTGGGATGATGGGGTTTCCTTTCTTTTTTTTTTTTTAAGACAGGGTCTCACTATGTTGCCCAGGCTGGATTCAATTTCCTAGGCTCAACTGATCCTTCTGCCTCAGCCTCCCAAGTAGCTAGAACTACAGGTGTGTGCCACTGTGCCTGCCTTGGTAGTTTTCCTCTGCATTCCAACTCTTGCCATCACCCTCGGTGATGCAGACACCGACAGGAGAGCTGCGTGGACAATCATCTTTGACTTCACGACACTTCCACCACTCCAGCTCAATCACATCCTTGGACCTAACACCTCTGATGTCATCAAACGAATCCAGACACTAATCTCTCTCTTGAGTTCCAGATTTGCATAATTACTTGGCATCTCCTCTGGGACTCACCGGGTTCATACCTGATTCCTCTTAAGCCTGTCCCCCAGCCCTCTGCTGCTTTATTTTTTATTCCACTAGAGTATCATCATCTGTCCGGTTGCTCAAGTCAGACATTTAGGAGTCACCCTTGAGTCTTCTCTCTCCCTTGTCTCTCCACATAATGAATCATCATGCCACGTGGAATAAATCTTCAAAAGATGTTGTGAATGTACCAGTTTCTCTCCTTTTGCATCGCTACCACCTGCGTCCTAGCTGCCATCACTCCCATCTGGTCATCTTCAGCTGTCTTCTAGCTAGCATTCCTGCTTCTACTCTAGGTCCTTTTCAAGCCAAACTCCAAAGGTGGCATGTTATTTTCTTACAATGTAAATCAAGTCGTGCCCCTCAGATTCCCTTTACGGGGGCATGATTTTGCACTTGCTTTCTGTCACATACTCTTCCTCCTACTTTACTGTACCTCAGCCACTTTATCCTTTCCGTTCCTCCATGAGACTGACTACTTTCCAACTTTGCACATGCTGTTCCTGCTACTTGGAATGCTCTTCCCTGCATTTACTACCTGGCTAACTTCCACTCATCTTTTGGGTTTCAATTTAAGTGGAAAAGGCAGTCCTAATTCCTACCTCAACTAAATTATCCACTTCTCCCCACCCCTTCTTGTTTTTCTTTTTCACAGTCTGTTGTTACATGTTTATTTCTTCATGCCTATGGGGGGCACTGCTGGTTGCCTTTCCTTTCCCAAGAGTGCTGCAATTTTTGTTTGGGTAGCTAGCCCCTCCCATGAAGCCCAGGTGCTTCCCCTCCTTGCCTACTCCCAGTTCCAGACTTGGGCATGCTATGTCCAAAGGTGATCCTGTTCTTCTTGGCCCATTCTCCATCTAGGAACACAATAAATAAGCTAATCGGTGATGACATTCCTATGATGGCAGGGATTATTCAGGAATGGATGACTCAATTTGTGCCCATGAGATACAATAGCAAGTAGAGAGGCAGAGTCAGAAAAATCAGTTTTCTCTCCTCATTACCTTGAGAGAAACTTGCCTGGAGCTGACAGAGCGCAGCTGGGGGAATCCTAGAGAAATGGAGCGGAGATACTGGCTAAGCTGATTCCACAGCCCACTCAGCCACCACTTTGTGATGTGAGCCAATACGTTTTCTTGTGAAATCAATTTGGGCTGAGTTTCCTCTTCTTTGCAGCTGAGGGAAACACACCTAAGGACCCTTGGTCTCTAGCCCTGCTATTCCTCTATCCATCATGTCCTTCCTGGCTTCATACCTCTCTCTGCTCAGCTTAGGTGCTGTTAAGTCAGAATTTCAACCATTCTTACCAATACCCTTGCATTTCTTATTGCTGTCTTAGTCTCAATCATGAAATAATACAATAATACATCCTCTCTTTTGCCTGCGTTCATGCTATTGACTTTTACTGGAAGAAAAAAAATACTTAGAAAGATTGATACTATAATAAATTCACGGTCAATTAGGTCCTAAATGATGTCCAACAATCATCCTATGAGGTTGTTCATGGCAGTAATGTGAGAAAACATCTTTAATCCATACATCCAATAAGGGGATTGGGATGCAAATTACACAATGGAAAACCAAGCATCCATTTACAAATGGAGGAAAATACATCTATATTAATACAACTGCATGTAAAAATGACCATAATAAACTATTAGCTGGGAAGAATAATATTTAAAAATAATATTAAGAAGTGTTAAATACGCTGGGTGCAGTGGCTCACGCCTGTAATCCCAGCACTTTGGGACGCTGAGGCGAGTGAATCACTTGAGGTCAGGAATCCGAGAGAAGCCTGGCCAACGTGGTGAAACCCTGTCTCTATTAAAAATGCAAAAACTAGCTGAGCATGATGGCAGGTGCCTGTAATCCCAGCCACTTGGGAGGCTGAGGCAGGAGAAATGCTTGAACCCAGGAGACGGAGGTTGCAGTGAGCCAAGATTGTGCCACTGCCCTCCAGCCTGGGCTTTCCCTTGTCCATTCAAAGGGTCCTGAAATCATTATACTCCAGTCAATGAGCACAAAAAGCACACACAAAAATGTGTTAAATAAAAGCAAGGATAAGAGGTGGTCTAGATTCCTTATCAGTCTTCATTGCCCCCTCTTTTATACATCCCACCAGAGATAATACAGACAGAGTAATGTGTCTAAAGTAATTTGAAATAATAATTTATACATTTTATATATTGTTAGGTTAATTTATTTTATTTGGTTTTCAATTTGGGGAATTCTTTATTGTTTCATACTTATAGGTTTGGGGGGATTTTCTTTTTTTTCTGTTTTCTGAAACAATTTGTACAAGGTGGGGATTATTTCTTCTTTAAAGGTTTGGTGAAATTCCCATCTCATGTAGGCCTGAATGGGTATATGAAAAAATGCTCTACATCACTAATTATCAGAGAAATGCAAATTAGCAGCTCAATGAGATGACACCTCACACTCGTTAGAAATGCTATTATCCAAAAGACAAAACAAAACGTGTTGGAAAGGATGTGGAGAAAATGGCATCTTTGCATGCTATTGGTGGGAATGTAAATTGGTACAGCCATTTTGAAAAACAGTATGGAGATTGTCAAAAAAATTAAAGATAGAATTACTCTATGATCCAGCAGTCCCACTACTGGATATATATCCAAAGAAAACAAAGTCAGTAAATCAGAGATATATGTGCACTCTCATATTCATTGCAGCATTATTCACAATAACTAATATGGAATCAACCTAAGTGTCCACTAATGGATGAATGAATAAATGAAATGTGGCATATACACATTTCAGTGGAATACTATTCAGCCCCCCAGAAAGAAGGAAATCCTGCCATTTGCAACAACATGGAAGAAACTGGAGGACATTATGTTAAGTGAAATAAGCCAGGCACAGAAAGATAAATACTGGATGATCCCACTTATATGTCCCAACCCCTGTTAGGACCTGGGCTGCACAGCAGGAGGTGAGAGAGTGAAGCTTCAACTGTATTTACAGCCACTCCCCATCACTCGCATTACCTTCTGAGCTCCACCTCCTGATCAGTGGCAGCATTAGATTTTCATAAGAGCACAAACATATTGTGAGCTGCTCATATGAGGAATCTCAGTTGTGCACTCCTCATGAGAATCTAATGCCTGATAATCTGCCACTTCTCCCATCACCCCGTCTAGTTGCAGGGAAACAAGCTTGGGGATTCCATTGATTCTACGTTATGGTGAGTTGTAGAATTATTTCATTATAATTACAATGTAATAATAATAGAAATAAAGAGCACAATAAATGTAATGTGCTTGAATCATCCCGAAACCATTCCCCACCTCTCACCCTGGTCTGTAGAAAAATTGTCTTCCATGAAACTGGTCCCTGGTGCCTAAAAGGCTGAGGACCGCTGATCTAAAAAACTAAATCTATAGAAGCAGAGAGTAGAATGTTGGTTACTAGGGGTTAGAGGTGGGAGGATTGGGGAGATGTTAGCCAAAGAATACAAAATTTTAGACAGATGAGGAGTAAGTTCAAGAGATCTGTTGTATAACATGGTAAGTATAGTTAATAACAATGTATTATTGAAAATTGCTGAGAGGATAGATTTTAATAGTTCTCACCACAAATAAATATGTGAGGTAATGCATATGTTAATTAGCTTGAGTTACCTACTCCACAATGTATACAAATTTCAAAACATCATATTATACACCATAAATATATACAATTTTTTGTCAATTAAAAATACATAAAGAATTCAGCAGAAAGACAAAACAATTCCAAAATAAGACCAAAAAAAATCTCCAAAATACATTTTTCAAAAATAGTGTAGGCCTGATATTTTCTTTCAACTTTTAATTCTGAAAAGTTTCTAACACTTAATTTAGGGGAATGATAATATTACCTAAGACTCAATGGACAGTCTTTTTTCCCCTTACTTTCTGTCACAGTAAGATGTTCCAGGACCATCTTGTACTCAGCTTGCCCTGGATGGAGAATCAACCATTGATGGAATGGTATTTATAAACCAGGAGCTAAATGTTTAGTGTGCTCATTGACTCTGGAGTAAAATAGTTTCGAGACCCTTTCGATGGACAGAACTAGGAGAACTATGTGTATTTTATACTTAATTAGTTTGTGTTAATATTTCCAATGCAATTTAATATATGATTTTTATTAACTAATTTTATTGCATATTTATCTCTTTTCTAGATACCTTGGTGCTAACATATTATTTGCTTTATCATATAATATATATATAACGTTGTTTTAAAATTATAATATTAATATTACTATTAACAATAAACTAAGTAATGTTTAAGATTTCTTTGCAGTCCCTCTTGTCCTTAGAGTATCTATGTTATTAAGTCAGAGTTCTGTGTTCAAAAGTGACTTAGCTGGGCATGGTGGCTCACACCTGTAATCCCAGCACTTTGGGAGGCTGAGGTGGGTGGATCACCTGAGGTCAGGAGTTTAAGATCAGCCTGGCCAACATGGTGAAACCCATCTCTACTAAAAATACAAAAATTAGCTGAGTGTGGTGGTGGGTGCTTGTAACCCCAGCTACTCAGGAGGCTGAGGCAGGAGAATTGCTTGAACCAGGGTGGTGGAGGTTTCAGTGAGCTGAGATCACATACACCATTGCATTCCAGCCTGGGCAACAAGAGTGAAACTCTGTCTCAAAAAAAAAAAAAAAAATTGACTCAAAACTATTTTCTCTTTGTGTTTGTATTCAATTTAAGGATTTAAAAAAATCTTTTAATTTTTAAATATCTAAATATGTAAATTCACTTGGCATTACAGTTTAAAACTCTATAAAAATATGCATTCAATGTTTTTGTTACCATTCCTTCCCTTTCATCTCATTCCCGCCTACTGTCTATAGCTAATGGCAGTTAATGCTTCCTACATTGTTTGGTAAGGGAAGCAAATATGCTCATAAGTATTATTTGCCTTTCTTTATTTTAAAAAAAGACTTTTCATGCTGGAAAACTTTTAAATGTATACAAAAGTAGAGAGTGTAATGAATGCCCAGCCTCAATAATGAACAACTCAAGGCTATTCTTGCTTTATGTATACTGTCCCACTCCTTCCAAAAATTACTTAGAAACAAATCCCACATATTATATCATTTCATTTATTAACAATTCAGTATATGTCTCCAAAAGATAATGAGACTTTTAATAATAAACACATCTACAATACCCTTATCATACCTAAGGTTAAAAACTATTGATTAACACACCAAAATATTCAGTTAGTGTTCCTACCTCATATATTGTTTCAAAACTTTTAAAAACAGCTTGTTTGAATCTGGATTCAGATAATGTCATACATGGCAACTGGATTTAAGATGAGGTCATTTTCACTGAGGAATTTTCCAGAATCTGTATGCTGTCAATTATATCCTTATGGTATCATTGAACTTTTTTCTCTCTCGTATGTATTTCCTGTAAACTTGTATTTAGATCCAGGGGTTTAATCAGATTCAAATTTAATTTTTTTTGGCACGAATACTTCATAGGTGGTGGTGTGTACTTCCATCAGAAGGTCTATAATGTCTGCTTGCCTCGTTTTTTGTGATATTAGCAGTCATTGATGATCATTGCCAGAATTTATTTTAACAAAGGATTCAAAATGGTGATAAATTCTGTTCTTCTTCATTTACTGGCTGCAATGGTTATTTTTTTTTCTTTTTTTAAAATTGTACTTTAGGTTCTGGGGTACATGTGCAGATCATGCAGGATTGTTGCATAGGTACACACATAGCAATGTGGTTTGCTGCCTCCATCCCCCATCACCTATCCCTCCCTGACCTCCCCACCCCCACCCCGCTGTCCGTCCTTTGGCCCCCGCAACAGACCCCAGTGTGTGATGCTCCCCTTCCTGTGTCCCTGAGTTCTCATTGTTCAACACTCGCCTGTGAGTGAGAACATGCGGTGTTTGATTTTCTGTTTTTGTGTCAGTTTGCTGAGAATAATGGTTTCCAGATTCATCCATGTCCCTACAAAGAACATGAACTCACCCCTTTTTATGGCTGCATAGTATTACATAGTGTATATATGCCACATTTTCCTTGTCCAGTCTATCGTCGATGGGCATTTGGGTTGGTTCCAGGTCTTTGCTATTGTAAACAGTGTTGCTATGAACATACGTGTGCATGTGTCTTTATAATAAAATGATTTATAATCCTTTGGGTATATACCTAGTAATGGGATTGCTGGGTCAAATGGAATTTCTATTTCTAGGTCCTGGAGGAAGCACTGCACTGTCTTCCACAATGGTTGCAATAGTTTTCACTCCCACCAACAGTGTAAAAGCGTTCCTATTTCTCCACATCCTCTCCAGCATCTGTTGTCTCCAGATTTTTTTAATGATCGCCATTCTAACTGGTGTCAGGCAGTATCTCAATGTGGTTTTGATTTGCATTTCTCTAATAATCAGTGATGATGAGCATTTTTTCATATGTTTGTTGGCCTCATATATGTTTTTTTTTTTTTTTTTTTTTTTTTTTTTTTTTTTTTTTTAAATTTTGTTTGTAAGTGCAAAGTCAGTGACAGTTTGGGGTTGGGTTGGTTTTTTTTGGGAGACTTCAAAATCAAC
>CAUYLG010063815.1:0-45927 GCA_963573385.1 Cacajao melanocephalus
TATTTTGCAGAAGTTATGCATCAACACTTCATCCCTTCCCTCAGCTCAACAGCCTCCAGGTGAGAGGTGAAACGTGTATGGGCTCAAGCTCAAAATGGCCATGGTACAGTTAAGCACCGTGAACGGGAGCGATCCCCACAACACCATACTCTTCTGTAAGATGTTTCTCACTTATGCTACTGTCCAGTTTATCCAACAGCTTGAATTTCTGTGCTATAGATAAACGTAAGTGCATCCTCTTTTTCTTATCACTGTTCCTCATAGGAGTATCTGTCGGCCTTTCTTTTCTTTTATTTGACATTTTGAAAATATCTTTACATCATGGAGAAGAGAATAAGCAGAAAACCCCAGTGAGTAATATTTGTAGGTCTTAGTCCCACGCAGAGCACCATGGGGAACCTGCCGTTGATGCATCTGGCCTGTATACATGCCATTTAATTACGCTTCATGGGCTTGCTTGCATAGGGAGTCAGGGCGTGCATAGAAAAGATACACTGCAGCTGAACGAGGCTGGGAGAGTCTTCGTTCCCTTGAGAATGATGGATAAACGGTGTGTCGTGTGCTTGCGTTTTAACTGCAACTTGTTACATGAAGTGAGGTGTTGGATTTTTCCACTTTTGGCGTCATGTCAGTGCTCAAGAAGTTTCAGATTTCAGGGCATTTTGGATTTTGGATTTTTGGATTAAGGATGATTGACCTGCATCTTTGCACTTAAAGTGGACTCTTTGTTTTTGGTTTTTTCCTCTGAGTGGTTTTATCTCAATGGCCTCTTCTGTTGGCACTCGTTAGCTCTCTGAAGAAGCTAGTAGCAAGAGCTTAAGGAATAGTTGTGTTGAAAATTAGTATCTTGTTTGTTCTTTAAAAATTTTTTTATAAGTAGCTTGAAGTTTGTAGTGTTCTTAATCTTCTAGTTACTCTCAGGGCATGGGATTTGTGTGGCTCTATTTGTTCTTTGGGTTTATCTGCTTAGTTCTGAGAGGATGTGTAATGATTCAGATTTTGCTCAGCTACCCAGAAGTCCCTCTGTTTTGTTTTTGATAAACTTCAAATCACTGATTTTAGATCACTGATGATTTCATCACTAGATGACTAATCAGTGATCTCAGAGGATCATTGATTTTGTTAGCAGCCATGTGCATTTTTACAAAACTCTTCTATACATTTTTAGGTTCTAGCATCATATGTTTAATTTCTGAGAACTATTTCTCATTCTTCCATTGCTCCCTTTTCATAAGAGTGTGTTCTTGTTTTATGGATGCAGTATTCTTTCAAGTGTCTGAGATTACTAACTACAAAAAATATAAACATTTCTTTGTAGTTTTCATTGTTTGTTTCTAGATTGGCTGTTCTGTTTGTTCACCTCAATCTTTCTCTTTGATGCTTTGCTTTTATTCAAGTCAGAAGACCTTTGGTTGGCCTTTTATATTTATAAAGGTTTATGTTGTTAATATAATTATCTGGCTTGGATTTCCTCTGCAGTTGGGTAGATCTGTTTAACCAAAGTACTTGCACTTTCTGAATGAGAGGAAATTGAGGTCAGTAGACTCTGCAGCACTGGGTGGGTCCTATAAACAGATTTTCCTTTAGGGATGCTTGATTAGGGAGTCGGCAGTACTTTTATTTTTTATAATAAAGAGGCAGAGATTTTTTTTTTTAAGTCAATTTTATATCTAGAAAGACCTGCTTTTTGTGATCTTCTGAGTCTCTCGGGCATGTGGTCTGAGGTTTCTTCAAGCGCTGCTCTTCCTCCTCTTTAGCTTCAACTCCTCTAGCCTACGCACTCTCCTGGCGCATCTACTTTGTGAAGGAAGAGGTTTGCAAGACTACAGATGGGGCAGATGCTACAGCCAGCTGCTCCTTATTCACAAGGAGCAGGGAGGGAGGGAAGGAAGGGCTCACTGCCCTAGTCACTGCAAGTGAGGTCCCAGAATGGATATCACCTGGAAGCTTGGCAGAAATGCAGAATCGGGGGCATCACCCCCAACTTCTTGACTTGAAATTGGTATCTGTAGCAGGACCCTCAGGTGATTGGTGTGGACTTGAAAAACATTGTTGATTGTGGTATCTAAGTAATTACTCTGCTACCCCTGCTTTCTGCCCAGTCTACTGCAAGAGTAAGACTGTCTTGGAGTGGCCACTAAGAAGCCTTCAAGCATTTTCCCCTTCATTTTTTAAGATCAGCATCCTTAGAAAGAGGAATTCATTCATATTCATGATCCCAACAGGATCTGATCCTTTTCTAATGGCATTACCTATCTCTTGCTTGCCCCTCACAATCCCCTAGTTTTTTTCATTTTCAAATATTTAATGTAAATTCTAGAAGTCAATATCATGTAAATAAAGTTGTGGCGGAGTGTGTGAAGAGGGGGTGGGATCCAGTAGACTTCCTAGAAGCATTTTGTGCCAATGCTTTAAACAACTATTTTATTTTATATTGCTTTACACAGTACAAAGACCTGGAAACACGCTTTAATTCTTACATTTATTCCTGTATTTATTCATTCATTCATGATGGATTTATTCCCTTTGCATGCTTATAGAGACTATGTTATCGATCAGTAACACACCTATGTTGACCCAAAAAAGCCAAACTCTGTAAAATATTTGAAGAACTTTGTTCGGAGCCAAATGTAAGAACCACAGCCTCAACCACCATGACACAGCCTCAGGAGGTCCTGGGAACATGTGCCCAAGGTGATTAGGTAATGGCTTCATTTTATACACTTTAGGGAGACAGAAGTTGGAGGCAGACGTCAGTCGATGCATGTAAGATGTATGTTGGATTGGTCCAGAAAGGTGGGACAACTTGAAAACGTGAAGCGTTGCAGGAGAGACTTACAGATCAGAGGTGGATTCAAACATTTTCTGATTAGCAGTTGGTTGATAGAGTTAAGTTATTATCTAAAGCGTGGAAGTCAGCAGAAAGAAATGCTTGGGGTTAAGATAAGCAGGGTGGGGTGGGAGGGTGCGGTTGTGGAAGCCAGGGTTCTTGATATGTAGCAGGCTTTGGAGAGAATAGATGGTAAATGTCTTTTATTAGACTTAAAAGGTGCCAGACTCTCAGTTAAATCTCTCCTGGATCAGGAAAAGACTTGGAAAGGGAAGGGGATTCTCTACAGAATGTAGATTTTTCCCATGAGAGATAGCTTTGGAGGGCCATTTCAAAATATGGCAAAGAAATGTATTTTGCAGTAAAAATACTTCTGTTTCTTTCAGGGCCTGCTGTCATGTGATGCTACACTAGAGTCAGGTTGGAACTTGGCATCTTATTGTTATTAAGAATCTGTTGTGTTAAGATCTCTTTTAACGTTAATGCTGGACAGTTGTGCCTGAATTCCAAAGGGAAGAGGGTTTGATGAGGCATGTCTGACCCCGCTTCCCATTGTGGCCTAAACTAGTTTTTTAGGTTTCTTTGAAATCCACTTGGCCAAGAAGAGGGGTCCATTCAGTTCGTTGGGGAACTTAGAATTTTATTTTTGGTTTACACCTACTTCTCTTCCTATTAAAAAAAGGTGTGGTGAAAAGATGGAATTTGAAATGTGGAAGCTGTATAGGAAGGAGTATCTGACTGAATGTGGGGAAGGGGCTGCCTCATTCTCTGGACATCCTAGCAGAGAACTGGGTTGGCTTGGAGGCAATAGAGGACCTGGATATGGTTTGGATTTGTGTCCCTGCCCAAATCTCAGGTCAAGTTGTTATCCAGCATTGGAGGTGGGGCCTGGTGGGAGATGAATGGACCCTGGGGGCAGATTTCCACTTTGGTGCTGTTCTCGTGATCTAGTTCTAACAAGATCTGGTTGTTTAAAATCGTGTGGCACCTCTTCCCTCACTCTCTTCCTCCTGCTTCAGCCATGATAAGATGTGCCTGCTTCCCCTTTGCCTTCCACCACGACTGTAAGTTTCCTGAGGCCTCCCCAGCCGTGCTTCCCATGCAGCCTATAGAACCGTGAGCCAATGAAACCTCTTTTTTAAAAACAAATTACCCAGCTTCAGAAATTTCTTTATAGCAGTGCAAGAACAGGCTAATACATCCTGTTACTGGATGTGTCTGGTGGAACTGAGTGGGCATCCTGCAGGGATATGGAAGGGAATTCCTTCATTGTTAAAGCATGGAACTCAGTCATTGACCGTGTTCCTTCCTCCTGTAAAGAGGAAGTATTCTCTAAGTATGGTCTATTCTATGAATGAGGGTAGCCGATTCCTAAAGCTTCAGTTTTCTATAACTCTAGATTGTTTATTCATGAATAACTCAAGAGATTTTGGGTTTCTTTTTAATCTTTAATTTTTTATTTAAATGGAAACTACAGAAAAATTTAAACAGTTGCAAAAGCCAACAGACTAGTATCATAAACACCTAAGTTTCTATCACCCAGCTTCGACAATTACCAACTCACGGACAATTTGTCTTGTGTCTGTCTCCACCCATGTTTTCTCTCATCGTTACCTCAAAGCAGATAACATATCATTTTGCCTGTAAATATTTCAGCCTGTAATTCTATAAGATAGAGGTTATTTTTAAAACGATAATACAATCATCACATCGCAAAATAGATTTTAATGTAACCAAATAGTTTAGCCACTTTTCATATATCTTCAATTATCCATTTTTCCCCAATAAGTTAGTTGAAATCAGGATCCAGAAAAGAAGTGAGGAGGAGGGGCGTGCCTTGCCGTTGGTTGCTCTGCAGATTCTCCCTCCTTTTCCTCCAGAGCTGTTGATGCCCCTCAAAGCACTGTTCTTTGCTGGCTTTCCTCTGCAGCAGGAACACATCTGCTTCTCTCCATTAGCTTGGCCAGGGACTTGCCCTTATTATCAAAGAGAACACTAGAGTCGCAGCCTTTAGTCTGTTCCTTTTTTTTTTTTTTTTGAGATGGAGTCTTTCTCTGTCACCCAGGCTAGAGTGCAGTGGCACAATCTCAGCTCACTACAACCTCTGCCTCTTGGGTTCAAGCGATTCTCCTGCCTCAGCCTCCCAAGTAGCTCGGATTACAGGTACATGCCACCATGCCTGGCTAATTCTTG
Organism: Cacajao melanocephalus; assembly: GCA_963573385.1. Classification (NCBI taxonomy): domain Eukaryota; kingdom Metazoa; phylum Chordata; class Mammalia; order Primates; family Pitheciidae; genus Cacajao; species Cacajao melanocephalus. Next base: position 5,024 of record CAUYLG010063815.1, read on the forward strand.
TATTTTTAGTAGAGATGGTGTTTTGCCATGTTGGTCAGGCTGTTTTCAAACTCCTGACCTCAGACGATCTGCCCGCCTCGGCCTCCCAATGTGCTGAGAACACAGGCGTGAGCCACGGCACCCAGCCAATTTTTGTATTTTTAGTAGAGATGGGGTTTCGCCACATTGGCCACGCTGGTCTCAAGCTCCTGACCTCAAGTGATTTGCCCGCCTCGGCCTCCCAAAGTGCTGGAATTACCGTCATGAGCCATGGCGCCCGGCCTTGCCTTTAGTCCATTCTAAGATCTTAGTTTTCCTACACAGATCATGGAGAGTGACTTTCCACTCAGGATGAGGCATTTAAGAAAACAGCATAAGATAAAGTGAGGTGAGATAAGAGAGAAAGTATGATGAAGATGTTGAGGTACTTGAGAGATGGACAAAATTGTCCCCTGTGTCTTCCATTCTTAATTTGGTTGTATCTCATAATGTCTTCCAAACCCTATAAAAATGATCAACCAAATTCAACTGAATTTGTAGAATTGTTTCCGTGGTCCCTAGGGACTTGAAGTCACTGTACAGAATCAGTGAATCATAGAATGTTACCACTGGAATGAGGGTTTGAGATGTACTTCTGTTAGTCCCCATCATTTTGCAGATGAGGATGACAAAAGAATGCCACAAGACTAGAAAGCATTATGGATACTTTATTTCTGAATGGGAATAATAAATTTAAAAAGACACAGGCTAATCATCTTACCTCCTATACCAGGAACAACTCTGGGCCCTGCCATTCAAAAGAGAATTCCTTAATTTTCCTAAGTTCACAGTATAACCATCAACAAACCTAGACAGTCTGGAAAAGTAGTTTGATTTCTTCCAGTAAGAAGCCCCGTATACAGTATATCTGCAACAATCATATTTGTGCTTGGAATTAGGTATTTGAATCAGGGGTACCAATTGTCCTGGTTTTCCTGAGACTGTTGTTTTTAGCACTGAAAATAATGTGTCCCAGGAACTTCTCAGTGCTGGGCAAACAGGATGGTTTGTCACCGTACATTTGACTCAGTTCTGATGGCAACGCAATCAATTTCAATTGACCAAAAGATTTTCTATACCTTGCTTACCAAAAAAGGTAAATCATAGGAAAATATATTAACATCAGAGCTAGCCTGGCACAGTGGTATGACCTGTAGTCCCAGCTGCTTGGGAGGCTGACATGGGAGGATTGCTTGAGCCCTGGGGATTCTGATATAAACATATAAATATATATATTTATATCATAACTTAATAAATATCACACCCACCACAACACTTCTTTGCTGTTTTGGGGTCAGAACATATTTGCCTCAATCTCTTATACTTACATATTTATATTTAGTGATTTTCAAAATATCAGATGTGACTCATCAAAAGTTCAATTATATTTGTGGCAGAGTTACTAAGATTGGAAAATGGAGTATAGTGTTACAATATTTTCTATAGCAAGATAGAGTGAATTTTATGGCATGAGCATTGATCTTGGAGCTGGAAGACTTCTAATGACTCTTAGCTTGCATATAGGGAATGACTTTCACAAGTTATTTTTTAAAACATTCTTGAGGATTAGTTTCCTTGTCTATAACAAAAACAAAGAATAAGGGGTGAAAACAACCAAGTGTTACCTAAAGAAATACGTTGGCCAGAAACCCCATTTCCTGTGCATTTTGTTTAGTTGAAATTTTCATCCCTTTGTTGAATAAGAGAGGGTTAAAAAAAAAAAATCCTACCACAGTAGTCATTAGTGTTGTCTAGCATGTATACCTTATGGAAGGACAATTTAAGTCATTGTCGGGCCGGGTGCAGTGGCTCACTCCTGTAATCCCAGCATTTTGGAAGCCCAAGGTGGGTGGATCACGAGGTCAGGAGTTCGAGACCAGCCTGGCCAATATGGTGAAACCCTGTCTCTACTAAAAATACAAAAATAAGCTGGGCATGGTGGCACTCACCTGTAGTCCCAGCTACCTGGGAGGCTGAGGCAGCAGAATCGCTTGAACCCGGGGGGTGGAGGTTGCCGCGAGCCAAGATGGTGCCACAGCCCTCCAGCCTGGGTGACAGAGCGAGACTCCGTCTCAAAAAAAAAAAAAAAGTCGTTGTCATGATTCATTGTCTTTTCTTTCGGCCTATACACAATTATGTCATGAGACACAGCCCTTTCTGTTCACAGGTATTTTCCCAGCAGATCCCACACTCCATTTACCCAGATGCTCTGGTTGCATCTTAGTCTGTGTGGAGCTAAGAGGAGCCTTGTTCTGAGGAACGCTTGCCCTCAGTTTGGCCAGGGAGACCATATCTGCCGGCAGCTGCCTATTTCACAGGTGAAAGAACAGCCTGTGTTTATGAGTGATGTAATATTTGTTGAGCCTCTCCCAGCTTTGCCTTGTTTAAGAGTTCTGGTGGCTCCCTTAGAACTTCCTTCAATGATTACCTGGTTTAAGTAGAAAAGAAAAAAAAAAGGAGCAGGAAAATATACAGAATCAAGCTGCCACAAGGTACAAGCAGATTTGCTGTGAGGAAACAGTGGAAGGGCACCAATGGAATAGGATGAAGAGCGACAGTGTCAGGGCTTGCTAGTGTGACATCAGGCAACTTACTGTATTCCATCAGCGTTTGTTTCTTCCTCTGCTAAATGGAGGTAATATCTATTTCAATAAGTTAAGTGGGATAAAAAACAAACAAGTCTGACAAATGATAGGAACTCAATAAATAGTAGCTATTACTACCTAGAATGATTGTTGTTGTGTTTGACATGCATGCATTTTTGCTAGTGCAGCAGAACTGTAGCTCATTCTGTGTCCCATTTGATCAGTGTGCAGTGACATTCGGAAGCTATGCAACTACCTCCACATAACCTACGAATCAAAGAAGAAATCACAAAGGAAGTGATAAAACATTTTTACTGAGCAATAGCAAAAACAATATATCAAGATTTATGTGATATAGATAAAAGCAGTCCTTAGGAGGAAATTGTGACTTGAAATACATATACTGGAAAAGAAGAAAGGCTTAGAGTCAGTGCTCTAATCTTCTACCTTAAGAAGTCAGAAAAGAGAGTAGCAATTAAACCCAAAGAAAGGAGAAGGAAGGAAATTGTAAAAACAAAATAAAAAGAACCAAAGATAAATGAAATGGAAAAGAGAATACTAGAGTTCCATTTAATTCCATGGTGATCAGAAGTGCACCCTCTAAGATTAGAATCATTTAAAATTTGGTGATACTTGTTTTATGACCCAGGCAGTGGTCTGTTTTGATAAATATTCCACGAGCATTTGAAAAGAATGTATGTTCTGCAGTTGCTAGATGTTGAGTTCTTCCAAGTCAGTCTATGTTCTTACTAATTTTTGGCTGCTTGTTCTATCAGTTACTGTGAGAGGACTACTAGAATCTCGAACTTTGTGGATTTGTCTGTTTTTCTTTTAGTTCTATTCATTTTCGCTTAGTGCCTTTTGGGGCAATGTTATTGCACGCATAGACATTTAGGATTCTTATGTCTTCCTGATAAATTGGCCCTTTTATATTTATGAATAATTTATCTCTGCCAGTATTCTTTGTCATAAATACTACTTTAAAAAATACTAATATAGCCACACTGGCTTTCTTATGACTAGTGATAGCATGGTATGTATTTTCCTACCTTTTTCTTTCAATCTAACTCTGTCCTCATACACAAAAGTGTATCTTTTGTAAGCAGTGTATTTACACTGTCACTATTTGCCTTTTTTAAAAAAATTATTTATTTATTTATTATACCTTAAGTTCTGGGATACATGTGCAGAACGAGCAGGTTTGTTATATAAGTATACATATGCCATGGTGGTTTGCTGCACCCATCAACCCATCATCTACATTAGGTATTTCTCCTAATGCTATCCCTCCTCTTGCCTGTCCCCACCTGCCGACAGGGTGTGTGATGTTCTCCTCCCTGTGTCCATGTGTTCTCAGTGTTCAGCTCTCACTTATGAGCGAGAATGTGCCATGTTTGGTTTTCTGTTCCTGTGTTAGTTTGCTGAGAATGATGGTTTCCAGCTTCATCCATGTCCCTACAGAGGACATGAACTCATTCTTTTTTTATGGCTGCATAGTATTCCATGATGTATATGTGCCACATTTTCTTTATCCAGTCTATCATTGATGGGTGTTTGGGTTGGTTCCAAGTCTTTGCTATTGTAAATAGTGCTACAGCAAACCTACACATGCATGTATCTTTATAGTAGAATGATTTATAACCCTTTGGGTATAATTTATACCCAGTAACGGGATTGCTGGGTCAAATGGTATTTCTGGTTCTAGATCCTTGAGGAATCACCACACTGTCTTCCACAATGGTTGAACTAATTTACACTCCCACCAACAGTGTAAAAGCATTCCTATTTCTCTACATCCTCTCCAGCATCTGTTGTTTCCTGACTTTTTAATAATTGCTATTCTAACTGGCATGAGATGATAAATCTCATTGTGGTTTTGATTTGCATTTCTCTGACCAGTGATGATGAACGTTTTTTATATGTTTGTTGGCTACATAAATGTCTTCTTTTGAGAAGTGTCTGTTCATATCCTTCATCTACTTTTTGATGGGGTTGTTTTTTTCTTGTAAATTTGTTTAAGTTTCTTGCAGATTCTGGATATTAGCCCTTTGTCAGATGGATAGACTGCAAAACTTTTCTCCCATTCTGTAGTTTGCCTGTTCACTCTGATGACAGTTTCTTTTGCTGTGCAGAAGTTATTTAGTTTAATTAGATTCCATTTGCCAATTCTGGCTTTCGTTGCAATTGCTTTTGGTGTTTTAGTTGTGAAGTCTTTGCCCATGCCTATGTCCTGAGTGGTATTGCCTAGGTTTTCTTCTAGGATTTTTATGGTTTTAGGTCTTACGTTTAAGTCTTTAATCCATCTTGAGTTAATTTTTGTATAAGGTGTAAGGAAGGGGTCCAATTTCAGCTTTCTGCATATGGCTAGCTGATTTTCCCAACACAGTTTATTAAATGTGGAATGCTTTCCCCATTGCTTTGTTTTTCTCAGGTTTGTCAAAGATCAGATGGTTGTAGAAGTGTGGTATTATTTCTGAGGCCCCTATTCTGTTCCATTGGTCTATATATCTGTTTTGGTGCCAGTACCATGCTGTTTTGGTTACTGTAGCCCTGTATAGTTTGAAATCAGGTGGTAGCATGATGCCTCCAGCTTTGTTCTTTTTGCTTAGGATTGTCTTGGCTATATGGGCTCTTTTTTGGTTCCATATGAAATTTAAAGTGGTTTTTTCTAATTCTGTGAAGAAAGTCAGTGGTAGCTTGATGGGAATAACATTGAATCTATAAATTACTTTGGGCATTGTGGCCATTTTCACGATATTGATTTTTCTTATCCGTGAGTATGGAATGTTTTTCCACTTGTTTATGTCCTCTCTTATTTCCTTGAGAAGTGGTTGTTGGTTGCCTTGAAGAGGTCCTTCACATCCCTTGTAAGTTATATCCCTAGGTACTTTATTCTCTTCGTAGAAATTGCAAATGGGAGTTCACTCATGATTTGGCTCTCTAATTGTTTATTATTGATATATAGGAATGCTTTTGATTTTTGCACATTGATTTTGTATCCTGAGACTGCTGAAGTTGCTTATCAGCTTAAGGAGATTTTGGGCTGAGATGGTAGGATTTTCTAAATATACAATCATGTCATCTGCAAACAGAGACAATTTGATTCCTCTCTTCCTATTTGAATACACTTTATTTCTTTCTCTTGCCTGATTGCTGTGGCCAGAACTTCCAGTACTATGTTGAATAGGAGTGGTGAGAAAGGGCATCCTTGTCTTGTGCTGGTTTTCAAAGGAAATGCTTCCATTCAGTATGATATTGGCTGTGGGTTTGACATAAGTAGCTCTTATTATTTTGAGATAAGTTCCATCAATACCTAGTTTATTGAATGTTTTTAGTATGAAGCGGTGTGGAATTTTATCAAAAGCCTTTTCTGTATCTATTGAGATAATCATGTGGTTTTTGTCATTGGTTCTGTTTATGTAATGAATTACATTTACTGATTCAGTTTGCCAGTATTTTATTGAGGGTTTTCACATCAATGTTCATCAGGATATTTGCCTGAAATTGTCTTTTTTTGTTGTGTCTTTGCTAGGTTTTGGTATCAGGATGATGCTGGCCTTATAAAATGAGTTAGGGAAGATTCCCTCTTTTTCTGTTGTTTGCAATAGTTTTAGAAGGAATGGTACCAGCTTCTCTTTGTACCTCTGGTAGAATTCGGCTATGAATCTGTCTGGTCCTGGCCTTTTTTTTTTTTTTTTTTTTTTTTTTTTTTTTTTGCTTAGTAGATTATTAATTACTGCTTCAGTTTTGGAGCTTGTTATTGGTCTTTTCAGGCAGTTGACTTCTTCCTGGTTTAGTCTTGGGAGGGTGTTTTCATCCAGGAATTTATCCATTTCTTCTAGATTTTCTAGTTTATTTGTATAGAGGTATTTATAGTATTCTCTGATGGTAGTTTGTATTTCTGTGAGATCAGTGGTGATGTCCCCTTCATCATTTTTAATTGTGTCTATTTGATTCTTCTCTCTTTTCTTCTTCATTAGTCTGGCTAGCAGTCTATCTATTTTGTTAATCTTTTCAAAAAAACCAGCTCTTGGATTCATTGATTTTTTTTAAGGGTTTTTCGTGTCTCTATCTCCTTCAATTCTGCTCTTACCTTAGTTATTTCTTGTCTTCTGCTACCTTTTGAATTTGTTTGCTCTTGCTTCTCTAGTTCTTTTAATTGTGATGTTACAGTGTTGATTTTAGATCTTTCCTGCTTTCTCATATGGGCATTTAGGGCTATAAACTTCCCTCTAAACACTGCTATGGCTGTGTCCCAGAGACTCTGGCACGTTGTGTCTTTCTTCTCATTGGTTTCAAAGAACTTATTTATTTCTGCCTTAATGTCATTATTTACCCAGTAGTCATTCAGGAGCAGGTTGTTCAGTTTCCCTGTAGTTGTGCGGTTTTGAGTGAGTTTCTTAATCCTGAGTTCTAATTTGATTTCACTGTGGTCTGAGAGACTGTTTGTTATTATTTCTATTCTTTTGCATTTGCTGAGGAGTGTTTACTTCCAATTATGTGATCAATTTTAGAATAAATACAATGTGATGCTGAGAAGAATACATATTCTGTTGACTTGGGATGGAGAGTTCTGTAGATGTCTATTAGATTCGCTTGGTCTGGAGCTGAGCTCAAGTCCTGAATATCTTTGTTAATTTTCTGTCTCCATCAAATATTGACAGTGGCGTGTTAAAATCTCCCAGCATTATTATGTGGGAGTCAAAGTTTCTTTGTAGGTCTCTAAGAACTTGCTTTATGCATCTGGGTACTGCTGTATTGGGTGCATATGTATTTAGAATAGTTAGCTCTTCTTGCTGCATTGATCCCTTTGCCATTATGTAATGCCCTTCTTTGTCTTTTTTGATCCTTGTTAGTTTAAAGTCTATGTTATCAGAGACTAAGATTGCAACCTCTGCTTTTTTTTTTTCTTTCCATTTGCTTGGTAAATATTCCTCCATCCTTTTATTTTGAGCCGATGTGTGTCTTTGCACATGAGATGGGTCTCCTGAATACAGCACACCAATGGGTCTTGACTCTTTATCCAACTTGCCAGTCTGTGTCTTTTGATTGGGGCATTTAGCCCATTTACATTTAAGGTTAATTTTGTTATGTGTGAATTTGATCCTGTCATTATGATGCTAGCTGGTTATTTTGCATATTAGTCGATGCTGTTTCTTCATAGTGTCCATGATCTTTACATTTTGGTATGTTTTTGCAGTGGCTGTTTGCCTTTTAAATGGCATGTTACAGTTTATTTCCAATTAATGTGATTATTAAGATGGTTGAGTTTTAATCTGCCCATCTGTGACTTATTCCTTTATTTCTCCTTTTCTATCTTCTTTTGAATTATTCAAATATTTTCAGTATTCTGTTTATCTTCTTTATTAAGTTTTTAGCAATTATTTTCTAATGTTACAGTATGTGTTTTTAAATTAGCACATCTCCCTAGGATTAATTTCATACCACTTTCTATACAATGTAAATAGTATAGTTTAATTTCATCCAATACTAGTTTTAATAGTCCTTTATTTTCAGCCCAGTCTGTCTCCTGGGCTCAAGCAATCCCCCTGCAACAACCTACTGAGGAGCTGAGACTACAGGCACACACCACCATGCCCAGCTAATGTTTTAAATTTTTAGTAGAGATATTGTCTCACTACATTGCTCAGGCTGGTCTTGAACTTCTGAACTCAAGCGATCCTCCTGCCTTGGCCTCCTAAGGTGCTGGGATTACAGGTGTGAGTCACCAGGGCTGGCTAATAGTAAGTAAAAGTAATTTTACTTACTCCATTCAATTCTTAATGCTATTGTTGTGACATAGTTTATTTTTATAATAATACTTTGTTATTTTTACTTTGATTAGTCAGGTTTCAGTGAAATAAAACACATAGTTAATAATATTTATCCCCATATTTAACATTTACATGACTCTTCATTCCTTCTTGCAGATTCAAGTTATCATGTTAGATTATATCCCTTCAGATTCATTCATTTGCCTGCCTATTCCCAGAATAGGCAATCACCACTTTATATAAAAGTCACCTCTAGTATTTGCTCTTTATGGAAGGTCTTAAGTCTCTGAAATTTGTTCAATTATGTTTGTCTTCAGAGTTCTCTCATATTTAAGGAAAAATATGAGCTTTTAAATCCACCAGTGTTTGTTTTTGATAAGAGTGAATGTCTTTGAAACAGCAGCTGAACCTCCGTTTCTTGAAGTGTATGTCTAATGACAATAAATTCTCTCACCTCTAGTTGTCTGGAAATGTCTGTTTTACTTTCATTTTTAAAATGAATTTTCAATGGGTATGGAATTTTAAATGGATTTTTTCCTAAAGATATCAGTCCATTGAATAGCAGCTTCCATAGTTTGTATTGAAAAGTCAGTCTTCTTTTTTTTTTTTTTTTTTGAGGTGGAGTTTTGCTATTGTTACCCAGGCTGGAGTGCGATGGTGTGATCTCGGCTCACTGTAACCTCCACCTCCAGGGTTCAAGCAATTCTTCTGCCTCAGCTTCCCGAGTAGTTGGGACTACAGGCGCATGCCACCATGCCCAGCTAATTTTTGTATTTTTAGTAGAGACAGGGTTTCACCATGTGGACCAGGATGGTCTTGATCTCTTGACCTCGTGATCCACCTGCCTCGGCCTCCCAAAGTGCTGGGATTATAGGCGTGAGCCACCGCGCCCAACCCCTTATTTTTTAATGTTGTTCTTCTGAAGATAATGTCTGTTTTCACTGGTTGCTTGACAACTGCCCCTACAAATCCTGGCTACCTTTGCATTCATAATCTCCAGTCTCGGCCTCTTCCACCTAGTTAGACCACTCCTTGCACTGTCCTGGAAAATTTCCCCAGCAAGATAACCTGGGTCAGTATGGGGCTGTGAGAATCGATTAACCCACTGATGCTTACCTGAGATTGGCTACTTACGTTTTCTTGCAGGTTTTGCTTAGACCTTCTGCCTCATTCACATATACACACTTTTTTAGGGTAAAGTCCACCTTTTACCTAATATTAGGGAGTTTTCGAAGGTTTATTATAGGCCAGCCACTTTTCATGTACTATATCTCTTTTAATCTTTGCGACAAGCACATAAAACACAATAATAGAAGTAGAGAAAAGAAAGAATAATAGTACTTAAACAGTAATGCCAAGTGCTCAGCATTGTTCTGAGCATTTTATATGTGCAAACATATGTACATGTGTACATGTGTGCACATACGTACATATGTACACGTGTGCATATGTGTGTAGATATGTACATGTACATATGTGCACATATACATGCACATGTGCACATGTCTGCATACACGTGTGTGCATGCAGTATATGTACATACACACATGCGCACACGTATGCACACATACACGTACACATGTGCATATATCTGCACATGTATGTATGTACATGCACATGTGTGCGTGTGTGCATATCTGTGCATGCTTATGTATATGTGTATGCATATATGTACATATATATGTACAAACAAACTGCTCAAAACAGTGTTTGTATATATATGTATATATGTGTATATATATTATTCTGAGCATTTTACATATATATATATACACACACACACATTTAATCCTTACATTGACCTCATAGATAGATACTATTTTATAATTTTTGCTTTACAAACAAATAGACCAAGAAACTATAGGGGTTAGGTAACTACCCCTCAGACCTCCAAAAGCACACACAATATATAAATAGAATTCAGAATTCAAATCTACTCAGGTTGGTTCCAGAATCGGTGCTTTTAACCATCTCATGACTGGTCATATTGTTCTCATTTTACAGAGCAGATGACTGAATTTTAGAAGAGTTAGGTGAACTCCTCTGAGTGCCAGTGGTAGGAAGTGGCAATACTGGGGTTTGAACCAGGCTCCAAAGCCCTTGCTGTTTCCCCTGTACCACGCTTCTTCCCAAAGAAGAGAAGAAAAATATTTTCACTTTTAGAATTCTACTTTAGAAGGATCCTGTGAGAGTTTCATGAGGACTTGAGAGGGGACAAACAGCATCCTTTTGGTCTTCGTGACAATGATGTCTTCTCAAGCATATGGTCTATTGGCCTATTTATAGCCAGGAACTGCATGGGGGTCGTTTTTCCCACTGACATGTATCATCTCCCGACACCTCCAGGATTGCTGGCTGAGCACTTGACTGTATTGATAGCTCCATGAATATCTGCCTTGGGAGTGGAAGGATGGCAGAGCTCAGCCCTGAGGTCCTCCGCCTGCACTGGGGACGTGAGGTTCATCTGATATGTGCATATTCCTTTGGGCTTGAACACATGTATTCCTTGGGTGTTTCATGCATTGGCCAGCCAGAAAGAGAGTCCTTGAGAGGGTCTGAGGACAGTATCTATTGTGTGAAGATTCCCAGGCTCAGACTGGGAGAGGGAGGTGATTGTGCTGTGTGGGGTGTTTACGAGGTGCGCCTGGAGTGCTATAGAAGCTGCAGGTTGTATTCTGCTGTGGGAGCCACGTAGAGTGTATGGATCACGCCTGATCTCTGACATTGACCACCCTTCTTTGCAGTGTGGAGGCTGCCAGCATTGGATTCGTTGTTGTTATCGACAGACGAAGAGACAAGTGGAGCTCCGTAAAGGCGTCCTTGACACGAATAGCTGTAAATATTTATTTTTGTGCTATTATTATAAAAGTCATTTAAATTGTCTGGTCACCTATTTCATATCAAAGTCCTGGGGAAAAGGCAGTTATGATTACTATTATTTTGAGATGGAGTTTCGCTCTCATCCCCCAGGCTGGGTGCAGTGGCGCGATCTCTGCTCACTGCAACCTCCACCTCCCGGGTTCAAGTGATTCTCCTGTCTCAGTCTCCTGAGTAGCTGGCATGACAGGCGTGCACCACCATGCCCGGCTCATTTTGTATTTTTAGTGGAGACGGGGTTTCTCCATGTTGGTCAGGCTGGTCTCAAACTCCCAACCTCAGGTGATCCTCCCGCCTCGGCCTCCCAAAGTGCTGGGATGACAGGCGTGAGCCACTGTGCCCGGCCAAGGCAGTTATCTTTATGTCAAATTTTGGAAAAGTCTTTGTAACAGGTGCTGTTATGTCACATCCTTATCTCCTCTGCCATCTGCAGGTCACCTGCCAACAATTCTGAGCATGTCAGACTTCCTAAGGCTCTCTGCCTTACTGACTTCTCTGTTTACTGAAGAGGGGCAGGTGGGGAGTGCTGGGAAGTGAATGTCCCGGGGGTAATCCGTGACCACTGAGTTATAGGATTTGGTAGATAAACACCCCAGCTTCCGTACCTGCACTGGGGCAGTTCTGAGCTGTGTTCCACACAGTATCCCAGAGGGTCTCCGCCCCCTCAGCCTGCACAGTAACCCCCTCACTGACACACTGGCACTCTATTCATTGTCTTCCCTCCACTCCCTCATTCATGCTTCCTGGAATCACTTCCCCTACTTGGACTTAAATCCTTGTCTGAGGATTTACTTTGGGGGCGATTCAATTTAAGACAGCCTTTATTTCAGTATTCAAATTATTATTATTATTATTGAGACATAGTCTCACTCTGTCACCCAGGCTGGAGTGCAGTGGCGCGAGCTCAGCTAACTGCAACCTCTGCCTCCCAGGTTCAAGTGATTCTCGTGCCTTAGCCTCCCAAGTAGCTGGGATGACAGGCATGCGCCACCACTTTGGCTAATTTTTGTATTTTTAGTAGAGATGGGGTTTTACCATGTTGGCCAGGCTGGTCTCAAACTCCTTACTTCAAGTGATCTCCCCACCTTGGCCTCCCAAAGTGCTGGGATTACAGGCATGAGCCACTGTGCCTGGACAAATTATTTCTTCTTATTAGAAAGACAATGGCAAAACCAGACACAGTGGTATTTAAGTAGCATGGTGGGAGGTGTGCTTGCATTTGGCATTAAATTATATCACCTTGGATTGGCCTCCTTTTCCTTATAGTCTGATTTTGATCCCTGCTTTTTGTCTTTCAACAAGTAGATGTGTCCTTCCTCTGTAGGGACCTCAGACTTGTGAACTCCGCCACAAGCAGAGATACCTTAGGGCCAGCTAAGTCAGCATTTTTACCTGAGCATACTCTCTCTGGGGCAGTTGGGACTGGCTAAAGAAGATGGATGTGATAGAGTGGGAGGGCATGAGCAGAAGGCAGGACACTAGAGGGACATTTGAAACCTCACCTAAACCTGCTTCCAAAAGGAGTCACACGTGCAAACGTGCACACACACCGAGTCCCTCTCAGGTTGCTCAGAGCCTCATCCAAACACAAATCACGTCTCAGCTAAGACCTTCTGTCTTGGCACAGCACAGTGCAAGGTTCTTCTGTTAGGAGCTGGCGTTTAAAGATGGGGAAGGGAGTCCTCCCACTGCGGCATCGACTGTTTCCTCCCTTTAGTTTAGTTTTGGATATGGGATTTCTTTGGGATAACTGCAGCCATGGCTAACGCCCATGGCTACTCCAGAGGTCTGGCCTCTAGAGAGTTCTGGTTTTCCAGGGTCCATACATAATCATGAGTAATCTAATATCTGAGCCTAATGTGTCCCAGAATTATGTTGATCACTTCTTATGTAAAACATGCTATAGTGGAGGGATCCCCAAATCTGGCCACCTGCCAGAATCTCTTCAAGTGCTCATGAAAATGCCTAGATTTCATCCCAGTCCTAATGAATCAAAATAGTCTGGAGTAAAGACCTGATTTAAAAAAAAAAAAAAAAAAAAAAAAGCCCCATAGGAGGTTGCTTTGGGGAACCACTGGAGGAACGGAAAGCTATTGCAATTCCTATGCTGATCTGGGGTCCTAAGTTTGCTGCTAAGCAATTACATGAATCTGGACTATCTCATTGCTCAGAATCTTGCCTTGAGATGAGGGCAACAGTTTATGAAAGCAACTTTGCAATAATATACATCAAGAATACTTGAAATACTAACTGATTCAGTAATTATTCCACAAATCTAGCCTAAGAAAATATTCCAAGATGTGGCTAAAGGTGTTCATTTCAGTATTATTTACAATAGCAAAATTATCAAAAAGCCAAAATAATTAACAACAAGGAATTAATAAATTCTTTGAAAATATTATTTTATCAATAACAACAAAAACCTATGGTATAATATTAAGTGAAAAGGCAGGTTACAAAAGATTTTAATAATATGAGCTTAACCATGAGAAAGATATTTAAACAGAGAAAACATTCTATTTACATCCTATAAACAAATAGATGGAAATACTAAGTATAGCAATGAAAACCCATGGGTGAGTTTTCACTTTCTAATATATACTTTTATTAATTTCCCAACTTTTCTATAAATAACATGAATTATTTTTATAATCAGAAGACATTTTTCCTTGCTTGGTTTCCTTTGGTTTTTCAGGAGGGGTTAGGATTATCTGACCTCTGAGGTCTCTTTCAGCCCTGAAATCTGGTGAAATTTACAACTGTGGCGCCCATTTTAACTTTTCCTTCTGTGATCTTGGGTAAAGGGAGACAAAGTAGATCCTGGTTACGGATGTGATGTTTTCTCTCTTTCCTGACACTTTTCACTGATGCTCGCAGGTGGCATTTCCAGGAAACCTACAGCTCATATTCATCCTTCGTCCATCTCGCTTTATCCAGAGGACATTCACTGACATTGGCATTAAATACTATCAAAATGAATTTAAAACAAAAGTGCCGGTAAGCATGACCTTTCATCTTGCCTCGTTTGGTTAGGGCATCTGGCAAAGATAGCATTTGGGCAGGGTCTCTGGGAAAGGTAAGATTCAACAGGGAGAGAGGGAGAAAAGGGTTTTCTGGGCTGAGGGACCTGCATGTGTGAAGGCACAGAGGCAGGAAGTACATCCCTTACTAGGGCCCATGGGAAGCTTCATTTTTGTTCAAAAACAGTTCAAAACAGTAATCTTTCGGACGAAAGAGTAGGAAACACGGAGTAGATCTTCAGTGTGAGGACGCAGGGTTTGCATTTTATTCGGTAGACAGTGGGGATCCAGGGAAGGTTTTCTAGGTGGAGAGTGGCATGGTAAAATTAGTCTGAAGGTGGCGTCTAAGATGATAGAAAGACACTTGGGAGGAAGCTAAATTGTATAGGTGAAACAAAACACAGATCTAAAATACAGGGGTGACATAAATATGGGAACCTGGATAAAGGGCATGTGATGTTCTTTGTGCTATTCTTATTCTTGCAACTTTTCTGTGAGTTTGAAATTAGTTTCAACTAAACATAAAATATATATATATATATATATATATTAGAAAATGTAATATATAATCACTATAGACTTATGTTATCTATGTTTTATTTTTCAGTGGAGATAATTTGCATGACTAATGGGCCTACATTTTAAGGATAGAGTTCAATTCATTTTGATAAATGTATATAGACATGTAACACCACCCAGTCAGGATATGGAACAGTAATCTTTTGGAAGAAAGAGTAGGAAACTGAAGACAGAGAGACTCTGTCTTAAAAAAAGAAAATAGGTGCGGTGGCTCACGCCTGTAATCCCAGCACTTTGGGAGGCTGAGACGGGATCACAAGGTCAGGAGATCGAGACCATCCTGGCCAACATGGTTAAATCCTATCTCTACTAAAAATACAAACATTAGCTGGGCATGGTGGTGCACACCTGTAGTCCCAGCTACTTAGGAGGCTGAGGCAGGGAAATCACTTGAACTTGGGAGGCAGAGGTTGCAGTGAGCCAAGATAGCGCCACTGCACCACCCTGCCAGCTATTTTTTGTATTTTTTGTAGAGGTGGAGTTTCACCATGTTGCCCAGACTGGTCTTGAACTCCTGGGCTCAAGCCGTCTGCCCACCTTGGCCTCCTAAAGGGCTGGGACTACAGGCATGAGCCACAGCACCTGGCCCTTTCTTTGTCTTTTATGCTGCTTAAGTGATACATGTCCTTCTCGGAGTATCGCCTGGAGGCCCACGGTACTTATCTGTTCCCTACTGGTGATGAGAATGTTGATCCCCTAGTCAAATGTTTCCACTTCCCCAAATATTAAATAGATTATTTCCCTTGCAACTAGTAATCTTTGCAGAGACACTTTAAGGCCATGCAAATATCCTACTTCTTAAGAAAGTTCAATCTCAGGCTGGGCTCGGTGGCTCACGCCTGTAATCCCAGCACTTTGGGAGGCTGAGATGGGCGGATCACCTGAGGTCAGGAGTTCGAGGCCAGCCTGACCAACGTGGAGAAACCCATCTCTACTAAAAATACAAAATTAGCCGGGCATGGTGGTTAACGCCTATAATCCCAGCTACTCAGGAGGCTGAGACAGATGAATCGCTTGAACCCAGGAGGTGGAGATTACGGTGAGCCGAGATCACTCCATTGCACTCCAACTTGGGGAGCAAGAGCGAAACTCAGTCTCAAAAAAACAAAAATGTCCAATCTCTCTTTAGTAGCCATTGAAGATTCTTGCCTGAACAACCTTTATTTATTGGTTGCAAAATAATGGTTTTCCAACTCCAGCACTCTCATTGTTTACTAATCAGAAGCTGGTATTTTGCTGTAAGCTAGAGCTTTCCCTTCTCCCCTATTTGTCTATTACCATTTTGGATTCTTAGTTTTTCAGTGGTTCATAATTCATTGCTGTTCTTTTTTTCTTTCTTTTTTTTTTTTTTTTTGAGATGGAGTCTCACTTTATCACCTAGGCTGGAATGCAGTTGTCACCATCTCGGCTCAGTGCAACCTCCACCTCCCAGGTTCAAGCAATTCTCTGCCTCAGCCTCCAGGGTAGCTGGGATTACAGGCATCTGCCACCATGCTCAGCTAATTTTTTGGTATTTTCAGTGGAGATGGGGTTTCACCATGTTGGCCAGGCTGGTCTTGAACTCCTGACCTCAGGTGATCCACCCGCCTCAGCCTCCCAAAGTGCTGGGATTACAGGCATGAGCCACCGTGCCCGGCCAAAATCAACTGTTGAAAAAGCTCTCGGTCACCCAAACCCTGGGTACACTGAGTAGGGCATTCTTGAGTGCAGGTTTACCCTGTAAGTTACCGTGTCACCTGACGCACAAGATCACACTCCCTGGTAGTGCTGATGCTCCAGAATGGCAGAGTCTGAAGTTACCAAGCTCGATGAAATCTATCTTGAAAATATGTATTGCCTTCTTAATGACGTTTAAACTGTCAGTTTATCTTCTTTATTTTTAAAGCGTGGTTGTGATATTAGCACTTTACTTTGGAGCTTCCTAGCCTCTCTTATTATAACATCTTCCTGCTCATTTCTAGTTAGATGATTATATTTTCACGTGTAGGGGAGTAAAGGAGTTTATTTTGCATGACTGGTGCAGGAATCAGGTGGGCCAGGGATGTAATTGCAGTCAAGTAACAGCCTCCCTCTACCTTTACGTATGGAGGGGAAGTACTTTGATGTAGTAAATGGTTTTTGTTTTGTTTTGTTTGAGACAGAGTCTTGCTCTGTCACCCAGGCTGGAGTGCAGTGGCACCATCATGACTCACTGCAGCCTCAACCTCCTGGGCTCAAATGATCCTCTCACCTTGGCCTCCCAGTAAATGGTTTCTGAGTCCCCGTTGCTGGCCAGGCACTTCCCTGTTCTGGAACAGCCGTACTTGTAGCAGCCTCACAAAACTATTAATGTGAAGTCACCAAGGCAGTCTTGCAAACCCTCTACAGAGGTTATGATCGTGGAAATTGGTTACTTAAAATGGAGTTTGTGTCAGAATACAGGAAATGCTTCTTGTGCAGTTAAAAGCTCATGTGTTTCTTTGAAAGAACAGTTTTAAGCATCTATAGATAAGAACACAAATATATACAGAACAGGAAAAAAACAAGACATTTTTAGCTTACAACAATTGTTCCAAGAATATGCATGTATGGTAAAGTTGGTGGGGTCACAGGAGAAACCAGGTTTGGAAGGAAGAAGTTTATTATATTTACATGTCCCAGAGATGGGGCTCGCCTCACACCACAGGGGCCACTGGGGATGCACCAGCTTTGGTCAGGAGGCAGAAGGAGGAGGCAGAGGCCAGAGCCTTTACTGGAGTTTCTGCACACAAGGCAAGGGGGCAGTTTGGGATGCGTCAGCTTCCTCTGGATGCGTGGGTGTTCGCTCCTGGGCTGAATTGCTAGTTTATAAAACCAACTCCCTGTTACCCGCAGATCCCCTCTGTGCAAGCTAACGTAGGGGCACATCGACATTCTTCATGGGGGCGCATCAGTGTAGTGAATCTTTTCAATACATGCTCTGTGTGTTTCCCTGTGTTCTAATTTTATTTTGATATTTACTCGACCACCTTTGATTGGGCTTCTCATGGCAGGTTTTCAGGCCATAGCACAGCACTTGATTTTGGCGGCTGAAGAGTGTACCTCAGCTTGGGAACTTTTGACTAAAAATTCACATAAAGTGAGATCTGGCTTCTAGGTAGCCTGGAACTGCACTCCTGAGCCAAGTCAACATTCCATCACAGGATATACAACGCCTGGGTATTTCTCATTCAAAAGGGAAAACTGGAAAGAAACTTTAAAATATTTCCCTGCTGGATAGAGTAATTTGTTTTTCTTTTGAGGTAGGGTCTTGTTCCGTCACCCAGGCTGGAGTGCCATGGTGCCATCACTGCTCACTGCAGCCTTAACCTCCCAGGCTCAAGCAGTCCTCCTGCCTCAGCCTCCCCAGGAGCTGTGGCCACAGGTGCAGGCCACCGTGCCCAGCTAGTTTTTTTTTTATTTTTCTAGTGATGGGGTCTTGTTACGTTGCTCTGGCTTGTCTCAAACTCCAGGCCTCAAATGATTCTCCCAACACCTCAGCTTTCCAAAGTGCTGAGATTACAGGCATGACCCACTGTGCTTGGCTGTAACCATTTTTAAATATAAATGCCTGATAAGGCCAAGTTGAGGTATCATTTAAATGATAATAGAATATAAAATATAATTATGATAAGAATAGAATCTAAATGAGCTATGATTTAATGATCGATGAGGAATACATGTAATTAAATTTTTACCTTACAGATCATCTTGTTAAACTCTGTCTCTGATCTTCATGGCTACATTGACAAAAGCCAACTGACCCGGGAATTAGGGGGAACTTTGGAATATCGCCACGGTCAGTGGGTAAATCACCGCACTGTGAGTACCAGCTTCTGTGTGCTTTTCACTGTCTCTCCTTGTTTTCCGGAAAGTGGGGTGGGGCAGTTAGAGATCAGTGGCTGGGAGGTCACCCTGAGACTGCCTGACCTTGGGATGGCTAGGATTTCTCAGCCACAGTCTAGGGAAGAAGGAGCGTGGAAGGGACAAAGGCTGGGGTTTCTCCTGTTGACCACCTTACCCGCTGCATCTCCTGGTGGGGGTTTGGGGACACTTACCTTCGAATGCACCTGAAAAGGTTCCAGAAACACCAGGACCCTGTTATACCTCAGAGAAATTAATTTACTTCATCTGGGATGGGTCTTAGACATTAACATGCCACAAAACTCCCTAGATGACTCTAATATGCAGACATATTGACACCAATGAAGTCAGAAGAACCTACGTTTAAATATTGTCACCCCTCGGGGCTACCGTAGGTAAGAAGGTGGGAAGGGGACAAGGACTGTGAAACTATTGGGTGCTATGCTCACTCCCTGGGTGACAGGATCAACTGTGCCTCAGACCTCGGCATCATGCAATGTACCCATGTAACAAGCCTGCACGTGTACCCCTGAATCTAAAATCAAAGTCGAAGTTAATTTTTAAAAATTGGCTGGGCATGGTGGCTCACGCCTGTAATCCCAGCACTTTGGGAGGCTGAGATGGGCAGATCACGAGGTCAGGAGGTCAAAACCATCCTGGTCAACATGGCGAAATCCCGTCTCTACTAAAAATGCAAAAAAATTAGCCGGCTGTGGTGGTGGGTGCCTGTAGTCCCAGCTACTCAGGAGGCTGAGGCAGGAGGATCGCTTGAAACCAGGAGGCAGAGGTTGCGGTGAGCTGAGATCGTGCCATTGCACTCCTGCCTGGGCAACAGAGTGAGACTCCATCTCAAAAAAAAAAAAAATTGTCACAATGACATATTGTCTGATGTCAGGTGAGTTACTAAGCATTTCTGAGCTTGTTTCTTCTGCTGTTAAAATGGGACGAACACAGCATTTCTCGACTGGAGATAATTTTGCCTGCCCCCTACATTTGTCAATATCTTTAGACATTTTTTGTAGTCATAACTTAGTGGAGGGGAAGTTAACTGGTATCTAGTGGGTAGGGGTCAGGGGGTCTGCTGAACACCTTACAATGCTCAAGGCAGCCTCCCACAGCAAAGACTCACCTGGCCCAAAATGTGAATAGCCAATGCTGAGAAACCCTGGACCGACAAAAGCCTCCCAAAAGTTTGATGCGGGGAATAAGTGATATATTGTCTGTGAAAGTACTCGATATATAGTATTTTACTTTTTCCTACCTACTGATATTGGTGATTGTTATGCTGGGTTAAAAGTTTCAGTAATATTGAGGAAACAGTGAGATCAAAACTCATTGTCATGGCTTGAATGCTGGTGTCCCCTCAAAATTCACACGTTGGTACCCAATGTGATGGCATTAAGAGAGGGGCCTTTTGAGACGTATTAAGTCATGAAGGCTCTGGCATCATAAATGGAGTTGGTGCCCTTGCAACAGAGGTTGAAGGGAGCTGTCATACCCCTTCTCCCCTGTGAGGGCGCAGAAGGTATCCTTAATGAGCCTTAATGAGGAGCAGACCTCCACCAGACACCAGATCTGCTGGGGTCTTGATCTTGAACTTCCCAACTGCCAGAACTGTGAGAAATCAATTTCCATTGCTTATAAATTACCCAGGTTAAAGTTGTTACATGCGCTCTGAATGAAGAGACCCTCCAAACAGGCTTTGTGTGAGCAACATGGCTGTTTATTCACCTGAGTGCAGGCGGGCTGAGTCCTAAAAGAGAGTCAGTGGAGGGCGGTGGGATAGAGGTTGGTTTTATAGGTTTGGGGTAGGCAATCTAAAGTTACAGAAGTTACAGTTCAGGGTGGTTTTTGCCAGCTGGGAGGGGGTCGTAGGGCCTGGAGTCATGAGGTTGACCTATCATTGAGCAAGTTTGGTTACAAAGTCCAGTTGCCTTATCAGTTGAGGCCAGAACTGGGACAATAGAAGAACGTCTCAGAGTTAATTAGGCACCGCAGTGGTTAGTCATTCTTCTCCTTTTTGTTGTTTTCCAGTTACTTCAGACTTTCTATTTCCAGGAACCCATCTGGAGGTGTACATGCAGGTCACAGAGGTGACCATGCAGTCCATGGCGCAGTCAGTCAACCTAAAAGACCTTACAAAGGTGTTTTTGTTATAGGCCATCCCGGCCTAGTTAGTAGCCATGGCTTGTGGCTGTGCTTATGCCAGACATTTTATAGTGAACTTTAAAAAATACAACTAGTACTGAAAGACCAGAGATACTCTTTACATGCCTTTTACATGTTCTGTGTATATGTTTTATATACGCACACCTACAGTCATATCTCATCTTATTATGCTTCACATTAGTATGCTTCGCAGATACTCCAATTTTTAAAAATCGAAGTTTTGTGGTAACTTTGTGTTGAACACGTCTGTCAACACCGTTTTCCCAACAGTATGTGCTCACTTAGTGCCTCTCTGACAAAGTTTGGCAATTCTTGCCCTGTTTCTAAGTTTATTGTTATTGTTATATTTGTTTTTTCTTTATTTCTTTTTTGAGACAGTCTTGCTCTGTCACCCATCACTACAACCTCAGCCTCCCGAGTAGCTGGGATTACAGGCACGTACCACCATGCCCAGCTAATTTTTGTATTTTCAGTAGAGATGGGGATTTCACCATGTTGGCCAGGCTGGTCTCAAATTCCTGACCTCAGGTGATCCTCCTGCCTCAGCCTCCCAAAGTGCTGAGATTCCAGATGTGAACCACTGTGCCCAGCCAGTTACTGCATTTGTAACAGTGATCTGTGATCAGCAATCTTTGATGTTACTGTTGAATTGTTTTGGGGTGCCAAAAACTGCATCCATATGGGACAGTGAACTTAGTGGATATGTGTTGTGTGTGTTCTGACTGCTCCACCGACTGGCCATCACCCGTCTGTCCGTCTCTCTCCCTCACCTCGGGCCTCCCTGTTCTCTAAGACAAAACAATATTGAACTTAGGCCAATAAATTACCTTACAATGGCTTCTAAGTGTTCTAGTGAAGGGAAGAACGCTGGTCTCTCACTATAAATCAAAAGGTTGAAATGATTAAGCTTAATGAGGAAGGCATGTTAAAAGCTGAGATAGGCAGAAAGCCAAGCCTCTTAACCTAGCCGGTTAGCCTAGTAGTGAATTCTACGGAAAAGTTCTTGAAGGAAATTTAAAATGCTACTCCAGTGAATACATGAATGATAAGAAAGCAAAATCGCCTTCTTGCTGATACAGAGAAAGTTTTAGTGGTCTGGGCCTGGATGGAAGATCAAACCAGCCATGACATTTCCTTAAGCCAAAGCTTAATCCAGAGCAAGGCCCTAACTCTCTTCAGTTCTATTAAGGTTGAGAGAGGTGAAGAAGCTGCAGAAGAAAAGTTTGAAGCGGGCAGGGTGCAGTGGCTCACGCCTGTAATCCCAGCACTTTGGGAGGCCAAGGCGGGGGATCACGAGGTCAGGAGTTCGAGACCAGCCTGACCAACATGGTGAAACTCTGTCTCTACTAAAAATACAAAAATTAGCCAGGTGTGATGGCATATGCCTGTAATCCCAGATACTCAAGAGGCTGAGGCAAGAGAATTGCTTGAACCCAGAGGTGGGGTTGCAGTGAGCCAAGATCTCACCACTGCGCTCCAGCCTGGGTGACAGAATGAGACTCCATCTCAAAAAAAAAAAGAGTCTGAAGCTTGCAGGGGCTAATTTGTGAGGTGTCAGGAAAGAATTCATCTCTGTAACATGCAAGTGGAAGGTGCTGATAGAGAAGCTACAGGAACTTATCCAGAAGATCTAACTAACATTGATGAAAGTGCTTACACTCAACAACAGATTTTCAATGTCAATGAAACAGCCTTTTTGGAGGAAGATGGCACCTAAGACTTCCATAACTAGAGAAATCAGTGCCTGGCTTCAAAGCTTAAAAGTACAGGCTGATTGTCTTGTTAGGGGCTAATGCAGTTGGTGACCTTAAATGGAAGCCAATGCTCATCTACCACTCCCAGAATTTTAGGGCCCTTAAGAATGATGCTGCATTGACTCTGCCTGTGCTCTATGCATAGAAGAACAAAGCCTGGATGGCGGCACTTCTGTTCACAGCATGGTTACCTGCCTATTTTAAGCCACCTGTTGAGACCTACTGCTTAGACAAAAAGGTTTTTTCAGAATATTGCTGCTTATTGGCGATGTGCCTGGTCACCTCGGAGCTCTGATGGAGATGTACAACGAGATGAATGTTGTTTTCATGCCTGCTAATGCAGCCTCTACTCTGCAGCTTGTGGATCAAAGAGTAATTTCACCTTTCAGTTTTACTATTTAAGAAATACATTTTGTAAAGCTGTTCCTGCCATGCATAGTGATTCCTCTGATGGGTGTGAGTAGAGCAAATTGCAAACCTTCTGGAAAGGACTCATCATTCTGGATGCCATTAAGAACATTAGTGATTCATGGGAGGAAGTCAAAATATCAATATTAACAGGAGTTTAAGAGAAGCTGATTCCCACCCTCACGGATGACTTTGAGGGGTTCAGGACTTTCATGGGGGAAGCAACTGCAGGGGTGGTGGAAATAGGAAGAGAACTAGAATTGGGTATGGAGCCTGAAGATGTGACTGAATTGCTGCAACCTCATGATAAAGCTTCAATGAACAAGGAGCTGTTTTTTAACAGATGAGCAAAAAAAGTGACTTCTTCATCTTTCTGGTGACGATGTTGTGAACATTGTTGAAATGACAACAAAGGATTTAGAATATTCCGTAAACTTAGTCTATAAAGCAGTGGCACAGTTTGAGAGGATTAACTCCAAAAGAAGTTCTATAGTTGGTAAACTGCTGTCAGATAGTGTCACATGCTGCAGAGAAATCTTTCATGAAAGGAAGTCAATTGATGTGACAACTTCATTGTTGTCTTATTTTAAGAACTTGCCACTGCCGCTCCAGCCTTCAGCAAACATCACCCTCATCAGTCAGCAGCCATCCACAATAAGGCAAGACCCTCCAACCCTCCAGCAGCAAAAAGGTTGTGATTTGATGAAGGCCCAGAAGATGGTTAGCATTTTTTTAACAATAAAGTATTTTTAAATTAAGGTATGTGCATTTTTTAGACATAATGCTATTGCACACTTAATAGACTGCAGTATAGTGTAAATATAACTTCCATTTGCAGTGGGACACAAAGGAAGTTGTGTGACTCACTGTATTGTCACATTGGCTCTGTTGCCGGGGGCCTAGTGCCAACCCCATAATAGCTTTGAGGTTTGCCTGTATATATAACTGGGAATAATATGATGACACATACACAGTACATATTGTTTTATATGTGAGATATATAGATTCTTTTCTGTGTGACAGTGCATTTTCTGGGTATCAGCTCTTTGAACAAGAGACTCAGAAAGTTAGAACTCAAAGGAATCTTAAAGATCAAGTGGTTCAATCACTTTCTTTCATAAATAAATAAACTGACGTTCAGTGTAAATCCAAAGTCATTTGGTCAACTAGTGGCAGTGTTGAGACTAAGACCAGGGTCTTTTTATAAATCTCCCTATCAGGATCAGGCCCTCTATACCATTTCCAAGGTGAGGTGATTAGTCACTAATTTTATCACCTGTCTTTCCATCGAGAGAGTATGTTGGTGAATGTTAATCTCTCCACATTGTTATAATTGTCTGACCTTCCAGGCCATCGAAAACTTTGCTTTGACCTTGAAGACCACTGTCCAGATGCTGCAGAGGTTTGGGGCCTCCCTGGCCACAACAGACCTGCCCAGAAGCATGCTATCCACGGAAGACCTTCTCATGTCCCACACGAGGCAGCGGGACAAGCTGCAGGTGAGTGGCCAGTGGCCTCTCAGAGGCCAGCGTCTGTGCCAGCAGGTATGCCTGCCTCTTGGAGACAGCTGGGAGCAGAATTAACAGTCCTCGTTTGCCTTCTTCTTTGGTGCCTTGGAAGCCCCTGGCCATCTTAAATCTTCCAGACAGGCAGTTTGTAGTGAAAGAAGTCTCTTGAGACTGGGTGGTGCGTGAAGAAGCACAGGGAAGGGCTTTTCCAGCTTTGTCCTGGTGAGCTGAGGCACGTGAGCACCCTTTTAAGGGTTGCACTCCTGTGATCCTGCTCAGGACAGAGCAAGACAGAACGTGTTGAAATGGCAGGGGGCAGGGGCTGGCTTTTGAAGTATAAGCTTTCCAGCAGTGGTTGTAAAGTTTTGGGGCAGACTAATAAGCTGACTTCTTGTTTAACTTTCTCAGGAGTGTGTCTTTTTATTTGGGGACGAATTTGAGAAGAAGGACTGTTGAAGGTGCCCTGACCTGGGTTTAAGGAGAGGCACCTATTAGATGATTCAGAAAAGCACGTCAGAACCTGCTGAGAAAAGGAGCTTGGCAGGTTCTTGTGGTCATGCAATACAGGGAAATATTCCTGGGGCTTCTCACTGGATGAGTGTCGGTACCTTTCTACCTTGAGAAGCACAAACAGACCGAATACGTTATTTCACAGAAGCCCAGTTTTCAATAGGGCAGCAAAACAAGGATTGGGCAGTGAGTATGTGTCCTGGTGTGATGGAATTTGGGAAGAGTTGAACTGTTGTATCTGTGACCAAAAATTTGTGAAAATGCTTTGCTAGATGGTTGATTTGTTCATTTATTCAACATTTGTTGAGCACCCGCCACTACTTGCCAGGCAAACCAAAAATGCAACCTCAAGGAACACATAGTCTAGTTAGGAGAGTCTCAGAGTCTAGTAATTGAGGCAAATTAATGTTTCCATGTGCCAGGGAACAGTGTTAAATTCAGTCCTTAAGGAGGTTGTTGTTCAAAAAAGAGATGGCCAGGCATGGTGGCTCATGCCTGTAATCCTAGCACTTTGGGAGGCCAAGGCAGGTGGATCACTTAGGTCGGGAGTTCGAGACCAGCCTGACCAACATGGTGAAACCTCGTCTTTACTAAAAATACAAAAATTTGCCGGGCATGATGGCAGGTGTCTGTAATCCCAGCTATTCAGGAGGCTGAGGTGAGAGAATCATTTGAACCTGGGAGGCGGAGGTTGCAGTGAGCAGAGATTTCCCCACTGCACTCTGTCCTGGGCGACAGTGAGACTCCGTCTCAAACAAACAAACAAACAAAACGACAGAAATATATTCCAAAGATTACTGTGAGTGTGAGTAATCAAAATATCTGGACTGACGACATCCTGAAAATTTTCCCTGAAAATGCCTCTGAGACACTTGGCCTTTGCTTTTCCAAACCTACTGGCTAAGTTCACATCACATGATTCCTGGGAGGTGCGAGTTACAGAAAGCAGGTCTGGGTGCCTCTGTGAAGTGTGCGAGGAAGGAGTTTGCGGTTGCACGGGCCAAAAGGTGGTCCCTGACCAAAAGGAGTCTGCAGAGTGTCCCGCTGGTGCGAGCGGGTGTGATGGGAGGATGCCCAATGGGGCAAGAACAGCGATACTGAGCTCTGTGCCTAGGGCTCCTGAGCACAGTGCGTTCTTTGCCTCTGCCCAGGAAGGGCGTGGAGAGGTCGAAGCGCTGAAACACTGAGATGACGGTGCTCACTCAGGAGGGTCTCTGGAGGAAAGGTTACAAAGTTTGGATTTTAGATAAGGACACATAACTGGGGGTGGGGGGGGGCGGGGGGAGGTGAAAACCAGCCAGTCAGGTCTTGCTGTATGTGCTGGTGGGCAAGCAGAGGGGTGGGGACAGGGAAGGTGGATGAATGGGTGTTCTCTAGTTTCTCTACGCAGGCAGAGTTCTGCAAAGGTAAGGAGGTGGGAGAGAACCAGTTTCCAAGATGGAGTAAGAGAGTTTCCTTATGCATGCTAACCAGGTGCTCTCAATTAAAACAGGCCGCTGTTAGAAGTATATTATTTGACATTTATACTCTATTACATTAATTTGGTTAAACACCCCCATCCAACCTGTAAGACAAGTGAAAGGAAATTAGAAGGTCCATTTAATTGGCCTTTTAGTAAAAGAAACACTTGCATTTATATTCCACGCTGCCCTAAAATCACGGTGGAGACCTCAAATTATTTTAAGACAAAATTCTCAAAGCAATTTAATTTGTCCAAGTCTTTACCTCAATGAAGAATATTAAGTGAATTTGGATTTAAAAATATTATCCTTATTTTACCAAGTAACATTAATTAACATCCTTTAAAAGATAATACAGGCTGGGCGCGGTGGCTCATGCCTGTAATCCCAGCACTTTGGGAGGTTAGCAGTTTGTGACCAGCCTGGCCAACATGGTGGAACCCCATCTCTACTAAAAATACAGAAATTAGCCAGGTGTGATGGCTGGCACCTGTAATCCCAGCTGCTCAGGAGGCCGAGGCAGGAGAATGGCTTGAACCTGGGAGGCAGAGGTTGCAGTGAGCCAAGATCCTGCCACTGCATTCCAGCCTGGGCAACAAGAGTGAAACTCCATCTAAAAAAAAAAAAAAAACAGAGCATTTCTTAAGGGCTTTTGTGATTACTGATTATTGGACTAATGCAAATTTGATTTCTTTGTTCCTTATCTTGTAGCTTAGAAGCAATACCAAAATCATTAAACAAGAGTTACATTTTTCCTCTTTCTCATCCAAAAATGCCTTAAAGAGAGAAATGGTTTATATTAGCAAAAAAGAGATACTGTTTAAACTTGTATTAATAACTTAGTAGTTTTTGTGGTTATTTATACATATTTTCCTCTTATTGGTCTTTTACCTACCTTTTAATCAAAGAGTCTATATGTCATTGAATAATTTTTTTTTCCAGCTGGAAAGTGAAAAATTATTATAAGATTCCTTGTTCAGTACCGAGAACTTTTAAATCTATATAAGGATCTATAAAAGTTGCAGTGCATGATTTACCATTTTCTCCCAGCCTGGAGAGGGTTTTATCCTAAACAGCTAGCACAGCTTAGGGGATTTGGCTTGATTTCTTGAATTCCTTTCTCCTGGGATCTTTGAGATCCCTTATCTTAGGAATTTGCGTGTAGCTGCCTCTGCAGTCAAACAATAGGAGAGCCGTTGAGTTGGAGAGGTTTTCAGCCTCACTTGCTATTTCTCTAGGGAGTTATTACTATTTTGTTCAAAATAATCTTCCAATAGAATCTCTTTTCTTTCGGCCCTTCAGTATATCAAGCCAGTCTGTTCACAGAGGAAAAAAAAAATCTCAAAACATCCACATGTTTTGAGACATGGAACCATCATGTCAAACTTTTAAGCAAACTGATGACTTTAAAGAAGGCTCTTCCCCAGAAACCTAAACTTTCCTCTAGCCGGAGCCACGGTTTGGGCCTTCATGTATCTTATAATCAGAGAGTGCTCACGACTTCAGTAAGTGTTAATCTTCTGTCCAAATTGTGGGCCCTTGGGCTTCATGCTAAGATTTGAAACCTCATTTTCTCTGTGATTTCAGTCTCATCTGAGGGACAGAAAGGAAAAGCAAGTCTGGTAAACTCAAGCAGCTTTAGCCTTCCCCAGGAGAGCTCAGCTCCTGATGAATGAGACAAGCAGACAGGACCCAGCTAGCTGTCATTCCTGCTGCGTGCCTTTCCACCTGTTGAGAGGGCGAGCAAGTGCTCAGAGCACGTGCGCACAGGCGCCTCGACCTCTTCTGCCAATTGGATCCTGACCGAGGTGGTGGTGGGGCTCCCATTTTCTGAGGAAAGGCAACTTTGGAAGGCAGTGAGCTGTCTCTCAGTTTACAGCAGTCCTCACCCTGCCACCAGCAGGACCCTGTCTGCACAGAGAGAGGAGACTCTCCAAAAGGGAGCATCAGCTTACACACATGTTCTGGAAGACAGCACCCTGAGTTCCTCCCCCAGCCTGAGTGCAGGTAGTAAAAAAATTAAATACCCAGAAAGATGATTTTCTTCCCATGGAAACTGAAGCTCCACTGTTAGGCTGAGCAACTTCCCCTTCCCCTTTTCAAGTACCATGGTTGCTCCATCTTTCCCTCCGAGTTCAGGGAAGACTTTTGCAACCCTGCTCAAGTTGACTATGTTGGTTGAATCAAAGCAGTAACCAGGTCACGATTTCTGCTTGTATCCTTTTTAAAGTGTGAAGGGGATATGCGGTGTGTGACATCACTGGTGAAGATTCACCTTCCCGCCTCACACACTTTCCTCAGCCTCTGCCATACTTTGGGTATATCCCTCTTCCCAGCTTCCCCCTTCAATGTCTCATTCTGCCATACCAATGTGGTGCTTCTTCTTTAGCCTCTCTACGTTTCTTCCCAACTCTTCATCACATATGGATATGTGTGTGTGTGTGTACATTCATATATATGTATATGGATATATATATATATGTATATATATATATATATATTTATATTGATAATGGCAGAATCCTGCTGGAAGCTCAGCAACAGTTAAGAAAATGAGTGGGCAAAGCCAAGACCCCCTTTAGTGGGTGGCAATGCCTAAGACACTGACTCAGGAGGACATTTTTTCCATCACATCTAATTTGTGTGTATTCATTTGCAACCTGACTTCTTTTAGGCTGTTATTAATTTATCCAACCTACAAATATTTAATGAGCATTGATGAGATAAGAAATGAGGGCTGACACGTGAGAATGGAAAAGAAGAGATACACCTGATTCCCAGGCAAGAGATCCAGCCACGTGGCTAATGTGGGCCACTGTTTGGAGTGGACAGGGCCAGAGGAGGTATCCAAAGAACCCTGAAGGGCTAGCTCAGAGAAGCCAAGTCCATCATCAGCCAGATCCAGGGCCAGGTTTGAGGATGGGTATGGCAGTGTAATCCTTCCAGGGGAAATTTTGGAGTAGGATGGGACACAGGAACAAGGGTATGAGCTTGAGAGAGCACAGGACTTCCGTGTGATCAGAGTGGGGAAGTGTGAAACTCTTCCCACAGGGAATGAGCTCTAGCTGTGTGGAGACCACACAGGTGGCTGGGCCTAGAGGAAGTGATGCCGTGTTCATGTGGGCAGAGGTGATCTTTTGGTTTGTTTTAGAACTGTGTGCCTATTCTAAAGCTCAAGGGCATACCAAACCAGCCTCCTCTGACCTGGGAACCAAACCCATAATTCCCAAGCACAGAATTCTAGGTCAGGCACTGCCGCTTGCGTTGTGCTCCCTGGGCGTTGTGGGTAAGGCTCAGGGCAGTGAGAAGTGACTGCACTGTCCAAGGAAAGGCCACAGCTGTTGGCTCTGGAAGGAAGTAGCCTTCCCCAGCTGCAAAGCGCTGAGGCTCTGTGTTCAGAGAGCAGCATGGGGTTGGCTTGGAAGTACGAGTGTTTCCACACTGAACTGAAATCACTTCCCATATCTGCCAAACTGCAGTAATTAAACAAAGCCACAGTTGGTTGGCAGGTGGAAGGGGAAGCAGGTGTTTATTGACGAGACCAACTGAAGTATTCTTGTGGTGAACGAGCAGTTACTACATTATTACTGCTTAGTAATTTCTAGTGTTCAGTATTCAATATATTCAATATGTATCATTTTCTTGTTTCTGGTCACTCTCTTAGATTAAAACCAAATTGTATTAACTAGTTTTGCTTTTAATTTACAACAATAGCTTGAGCTATACAAAAAGCAGGTGCGGCTTTTGAAGAGGAAGGAAATGTTTTTTTGATGTATAGGCTTTTGGATATTTGGAATTTTGCATCATGTGGATGCATTAGCTATCAAGGATAAGTTAATTGATTAATTTTTAAAACTGCATCTTGGCTTCATCAGCATTTAATTTCC
The DNA here is from genome assembly GCA_963573385.1 of Cacajao melanocephalus. Taxonomy (NCBI): domain Eukaryota; kingdom Metazoa; phylum Chordata; class Mammalia; order Primates; family Pitheciidae; genus Cacajao; species Cacajao melanocephalus. The sequence continues at coordinate 35,434 of CAUYLG010063815.1, forward strand.
TAAATGAAAAACATATTGATCTATTCTCTTCACCCCAATTCTATCAAGAACTTGTTTTTCCTCATTCTTTCTAAGAGAGACTACTTTTATTCTCTAGGTTGAGCTGAAATTACTTGGAGAGCAGGGGGCCACATTGCTGTCATGCATCCGAGAACCAGCAACCAAAGATCCCAACAGCAAACTCAATCTCAATCAACTTGAGAACGTAGCTGCCATGGACAGGTGAGTGTGTGAGGTGGGATCTGCCCTTTCAGGAGGGAATACGTAGAGCTAGATATTCTAGAGCAACCAAGAACAGATTGGAACAGCCAATATCGGGTCTTGGTCGGGCCAAGGAAGAAGAAGACTATTTTAGACAGCAAAGGAGAAGAGCTCATGTCCCGCTGGCATCCACGTACAGAGATCTTTTTATGAGAACCCCATTCCCCCTCTTCAATGCGTAGGACATGCTCCCACTAGGATTTTGAGGGAGATGGTAGAATGTATTGGGCTTCATTTCCAAATCACAGTCTGGCTTGGTGCTGTGCTTTATATTCGTGTAGCCTCAGGTAGAAGGAACGAAGGCAGGAAGGTGAGGTCACCGGAGCACATTCTGAAGCACAGCAGCTGCCTCTGAAGGGAAGTTGCTGGCTGCGCTGTGGGTGTCCTGACTGGGAAACGAAAGGTGAAAACCCCGCTGAGCCTGAAGAGAGGCATAGGTGACACACACGTTCATAGTAAGGAGCCGATCACAGCTGGTAACGCTGACTGAAGACACAGGTTCCTCTCCGTAGGCCTGTATGGATGCCGGTGGAAATGAATGCTGACGTAACGTCACTTTCTCCTTCTTTCTTGAAAGGTTATTAGTTCAACTGGATGAAACAGAAAAAGCCTTTAGTCAGTTTTGGTCCGAGCATCATCTGAAGCTTAACCAGTGCCTGCGACTGCAGCATTTTGAGCACGATTTTTGTAAGGTATTCTTTTCTTGTTTAATGTAACTTCCCTTTCTGGTTCAGTGACCTCTGGTTTTCTCTCCACCCTCCCTCTCTTTGGTCTGGGAGTTCCCTCTTTTCCCTAATCCAGCCTTCTCCTCAACTGCTTGCTTCTTTACAGACCGCTCCTCCAGCCCCCTTCTCACTTTTCAGCGGAGCAGCAGTGTTCTAGAATTGCATTTTCCTGTTGACGTACATGGCATTTCAGTGTTGCTTTATCTTGCTTTTTTTTTTTTTGAAACGAGGTCTTGCTCTGTCACTCAGGCTGAAGTGCAGTGATGTAATCATAGCCTTCTGCAGCTTTGATCTTCTGGGCTCAAGCGATCCTCCCACCTCAGCCTCCTAAGTAGCTGGAGCTACATGCATGCCCCACCACCACACCAGATCATTCTTTTTACATTTTTGCAGAGACGAGGTCTCCCTATGTTCCCCAGGCTGTTCTCAAACTTCTAAGCACAAACAATCCTCCTGCCTCGCTTCCCAAAGTGCTGGGATTACAGGCATGAACCACCAGACCCAGCTATCTTCCTTTTTGATTGATAATCTGTTGAATATAGTTTAGTTCTAATAAACCAACTATAGGTGTCTGCACCCCCAGCTTAATTTGAAAGTTAGCGAGCGCAAAAAAACTTTTTAAACATATCTAGATATATACAAGTCTTGACTCCTTTCTGGAGCTTTGCATTTTCTCGAAGCATAACAACCCATGCATCCAGGTGAGGATGTGTTGGTTTACTTCCGGACTGTTGTAATGTGTCTCGTAGGTAAAGCTTGCCCTGGATAATCTGCTGGAAGAGCAAGCAGAGTTTACAGGCATTGGAGACAGCGTGATGCACCTGGAACAACTTCTTAAGGAACACAAAAAACTGCAGGAGAAAAGCCAGGTTTGCTTCCTGACATTTTCGTGTACTGGGAAGGGGGCTGCTGTGGATGATGATGGATTGTGTCCAGACATTGCTATCGGACGCTTGCTAAAGGACACAGGAGTACACAGTCCTGCCCTTCAGTCACCCCATTCTCCCCCCAGGATCCCATGGAGAGACGCACATTAACAACTGCCATGAATAATACGGGCAGCACAGAGTTCTGTTAAAGCCACCGGAGCATACGGTTGTGGTTGGATGCTCAGGTGGGCTGAGGACTCGGGACTAGCCCAGCCCTCTCACGTGGTCAGCGGCCAAGTGGGAGAAGGTCACAACAGGCTCATCACTCACCAGAGCAGTTAACTCAGAGTCTCACCAATCAGCTTCAGCCCCTCCCTGGAGCCTGGACTAGGGGATTGGGGGTTGTGGGATTGGGAGTAAGGATGGGAAACTTTCAAAGGGGAAACCAGAAAAAAAACAACTAGTTTTATACCTGGAACAAGATAGTGAGATGGGGGAAATTGGTCCACATGAGTTCCATTGTTACACAGAATTGGCAAAGCTTTCTCCTTTCTCATGTCCCAAGTGTTGTAAATGTGGAACTTGTAAAAGAATATGTACTTTACAATTCCCACACTGGAATTAAACAGTGCCCCAGATCTGCATGCACGTCAGCATTTAGAAATGATTCCATTTTAAGTGCTTACAAATTTGGTGTATTACAAATGAAGAAAACTGGCCGGGTGTGGTGGTTCACTCCTGTAATCTCAGCACTTTGGGAGGCTGAGATGGGAGGATCATGAGGTCAGGAGATCAAGACCATCCTGGCCAACACGGTGAAACCCCATTCCTACTAAATACAAAAAAATTAGCCAGCTGTGGTGGCGCACGCCTGTAGTCCAGCTACTCAAAAGGCTGAGGCAGGAGAATCGCTTGAACCTGGGTGTTGGAGGTTGCAGTGAGCCGAGATCATGCCACTGCACTCCAGCTGGGTGACAGAGCAAGACTCCGTCTCAAAAAGCAAAAATTAAAAAAAAAAAAAAAAAGAAAAGAAAACTGAGGCATCTCTTTCCAGAGAAGTGCCTTTCTGCTTGTTTAAAATTAGGTTCTCTATATTTTTGTGTCTTGGGGACCAAATCCCCTACGATGAACACTTCCTTCCTTTGCTGATCTCAAGGCCTGTTTCTCAGATGGCAATTTTGCAATACTAGAGATTTGCTTCTCAAAGTGTGGGCCTTGGGCCAGCAGCACAGATGTCACCTGAGTGAGCGCTAGTTAGAAATACAGTATCTCAGACCCCACCCTGGAATTGGAATCTGCATTTTAAGAAGATCCCCAGGTGATTGACTTGTATATTAGAGTTGGAGACACACACCCCTATAGGCTACAAAACAAAGTATACCAAGGCCTCACTGACTCTAAGAGCTGTGGGTTGTGGATTCTGAGCTGGAGATGCTTGTGCACACTCATGAACACACAAACCCATCTGCATATCCAGATCCCCACTCAAGAATCTCGTCCCTCCCTAGTGAGCACTCTTTCTTACCAGTGATCATTTGACAGATAAACTAGTGCTGAAGACACACAAGTCATCAGGAACATTTATCAAACAATGGAAAAGTTCAACTTCGTATACATGATGACTGTACGTCTTAGATTCTCCGGGACAGCTCCAATCTTATATAATTTTAGTTTTTTCTAAAGAATTTTTTACTGAATATAGATACTATGTATTTTCACTTATTCATTTATTAAGAAAAAGTGCCTGAAGTATATATATATATATTATCCTAGGTTGCGTGGATGCAGTGGTGAATCAGACAGTCCAGACTCTGCCCTCATGGAGCTTACATTCTACTGGAGAGAGACAATTCATTAAAAAGCAATCAAATTAATAATAACATCAGATAGTAGCAAGTGATATAAAAAAGAAAACAAGCTATAATAGAAAGTGACTGGGGGTGCTGCTTTAGCTAGAGTGATCCGGAAAGGCCTGAGAAGGTGACTTTTGATCTGAGATCTGTGTAATCATGCAAAGACTTGAGGAACAGCATCAAGGCGGGTGCAGAGGTCTTCAAGCAGAAATGAGCTTGGTGAGTTCAAGGAACTTTGCTAGAGCAGGTGGGCCAGGAGGAAATGAGGGGACAGAGACGATCAGAGGCCAGGTGGTCCTGTTGCACCCTGAGATCTTTTGTGGGAATTTGAATTTTATTCTCAGTAAAACAGAAAGCCCTTGGAAGGCACTCTGGGCTGTATTTTGAATAGTGATGATGGATCTGCATGACTGCATCACATTCTGTCTTCCGCCTACCTCCTTGAACTTGTGGTCCTTGGTATATATTTCAAAAATGGATGACCAGAGCTAGGGATGAAACCTATGTTTATGGGACACAGGAATGCTCTGTGAGGCCATGACCCACCTGTCATGGGCAACATTCTCGAAGCAGCTGGGCCAGCCCCCTGTGGATGACCTTGACTTGCCAGCCTTGTAGAGCCTGTAGGATTTGCAGACTGGTCACATCTTGCGACTTGCAGACCTGGTTTCTAAACTTGCTTCCTGAAGGACGCAGCACACCTGTTTTTCCCCCTTTGAGTGACTCAAACAAAGCTGTCTCGTCATAACCGAGATTGTTTTTAATATCTCTTCTCTCAGACTTCTCAGACGGGTGGCTTGGCTAGGCTTTCCATTTGTCCTTTAAAGTGTTAAAAGAACAAGGCTGTGTCTGGCCACAGTCTGAAATATCTGCTTGGTTTGTCCTTTACTCAGCACTAAGAAGCCAACTCCCTCCCAGCACGGCCGCACGCTGGCCCTGGGGATGGTGCCAGTTTCTGTATTCCACAGAGTGACGTCATCCTCACAAGTAACCTCAGAGTCAACTCATTAAGCAGGCTCCAGTCGCATGCTGATTCAGCCTGTTTTTTTGTCTCGTTCTAGTTTGAGAGTTTAGCAGTCTTTTGAATGTTCCTTCCTGATTCTGAAAAACAGTGGTTTCAACCACTTACTGAAGGTCTTCCATAAAAGCAGAATTTGCTGCATTGTTTTGACTGTGGGGCCATGCTGAGACCATTGCTGATGGGTCAGCAGAGAACAGACCAGGACAGGGTGGAGGAACCACCTGGTTTTAGCCTTGACCTCTCCCCACGAGGGTGCTGTGTCTAAGAAAGCATGGAACCCAGGCCGTTAACATCTGAGGATGCCATCTAGGTGGAGGGTCATGGCTTTGTGTACGTGTGTGAAATTTTCAAACACACACAGAAGCAGATAGATGGGCATAGTGAACTCCACGTATCCATCATTCAGTTTCAACACTTTCTTGTTTCATCTGGGCCACCTCCCCACACACACGCCACCCCTGTGGGTCATCTGTGGGTTTGTTCCAGAGCTCCTGATAGAGTAGCAGCACTCGCTTTCTTGGCATTTTCTCTCCTAGTAGGCACTCTCCTCTCTCATCGGTTATACCAGTACAGTCCTTGGGGGGAAGTAAACTGCTACTTCAGTAAAGATTTCTGAATTGCAGCTTCTAAGCTGCAACTTGACTATCCAGCCTTCTGGAATTTTCAGCATCTAAAAGATCCCAGATGGGCTTGTGATCAGAATACCAGATTTTTGCCATTTTCCCCTCACTCTTTCTTTTTTACTTTGGAGAGTTTGTTGCTATTTATCTTGAGTGGGAGGTATATAAACTAAAAAAATAAGCTTCAATGTGGAGGTTTCACTGTAAATTTCTTTGCAGGCACCAGAAGGATTTCACAGCACATGCGGAGAGGCCAGTGGGCTGGAAGGTGACAAGAACACAGGTTTCGGAGCCAGACAGAGATGGATTCGAATCTTGGCTCTAACAACTACCAGCTGTTTGACCCTAGTCGTGTTTCTTAGCCTTTCTGAATATGGTCCCCTCATCTGTAAAGCAGAGATAGTAATTTCTACCTCACAGAGACCCTGTGGAGATTAAATGAGTTAGATGCGTGGTAGGAACTTAATGTGGTTGGCCTGCAGTGTGGTCGGTGGTCAGTAGTCAGTGGCCAAAAACTACCGTTACTGTCCTTTCATTTCTGTGATAGTGACCTTCCAGCCAGGCGGTGGCTGAATCCGGCCTGCTCCTCAGTTGCCTTTATGGACGTTTTTCCCTAGACCTATTTGGACCTGTTACTCACACCTTCCTCTAACACCTCGAATGTCTTCTGGACAGCTCTGAAGGGTAAGATACTGCAAGCCAAGGGAAGGCCAGGCTCTGATCACCACAGGGCAATTTGGAAGTATCCTGTGGTGAATTTCTCTGGACCCAGAAAACTCTGCACTCTTCTTAATAAATTAGGTGGCTGGACTTAAAAAAAAAAAAAAAAGTCAACAGAGACTTTCTTGCCAAGTTTCATGTTTCTGTATTTGACTGAAGTCAGACAAGTTCAAGCAACCAAATGAGGTCTCTAAGCTGAGGCAGAACAAGGACAGCCATTTTTCTCTGTGTATGTTGGTCTGAGCCAGATCCTGGAGCCAGACTGCCTGGGTTTGAAGCCTGGCTCTTCTCTTTCGTGGCTGGGTCACCTTGGACCATGGTGCCTCCACTTCCCGTTGGTAAAACAGTACCTGTATCAAACGGTTTGTTGTGAAGAGCTAAGGAAATAGGCAGTCGTAAAGCATTCAGAACAGTGCCTGGCATGGAGTAAGCTCTCAGGAAATGTTAGCCGTCGTTATCAGTATTACAGAGGTGGAGGGATACATTCTGTGCTATGCAACATGTCCTAGGTTCAGTCTGCAGTAGCTGAGCAGTGCTAGGAAAGGTCTGTCCTTCATTCTACATTTATTCATCTCCTACCATGCCAGGTACTGTGTAAGTTTTGAGGACACAGCAGTGAACCAAAGAATAAAAAATCACTGGCCGGGTGTGATGGCTCACACCTGTAATCCCAGTGCTTTAGGAGGCAGAGGTGGGTGGATTACCTGAGATTGGGAGTTCAAGACCAGCCTGACCAACATGGAGAAACCCCTTCTCTACTAAAAATACAAAAAATTAGCCGGGCGTGGTGGCACATGCCTGTAATCCCAGCTACGGGAGGCTGAGGCAGGAGAATTGTTTGAACCCAGGAGGGTGAGGTTGTGGTGAGCTGAGATTGTGCCATTGCACTCCAGCCTGGGCAACAAGAGCGAAAATCTGTCTCAAAAATAAAAATAAACATTACTGCCCAGGGAATGAGTATTCCAGTCTTCCTGTAGGGGAGGTAACCAGTGCGCCTGGGCCTCTGTTTAGAACAAGTGCTCTGGGTATTTTTGCCTCAGACCTTTGATTAGCCACTGCTTGATTTGTGTCACTTGCTTCTATGCCATTACTCCTCTCTGTTTTGTGCAGCGTTTATTTGTAAGTTCCTAAGATGCACCATGCCCTGTTTTCGGTTGAATATGAGCTGGTTCTGGACCATGAGGGTCTGTGGCATCATGCAGGCAGCAGATAAATGGTCACAACATAATGAAGCAGGTGCTCTGATCAAGAGAAACACAACGTTTTCTGGAGAAGATGAAGTGTGAAATGTGATGCAGATCAGTTGACCCAGAGGAGGGTGGGTGTGGGAGAGGATGGGTGAGGGGGAGTAGGGAAGGATGGGCTTTCTAGGAAGACAGCAAATGGGGGGGAGTGGGGAAGGATGGGCTTTCTAGGCAGACAGCAGATGGAGAAGGCGTGGAGGCCTGAAGCTGCCTGAGTTATTTGGGGAACAACACATGGGTCATTAGTATGGTTGCCTCAGAGAATGGAGTTGAGGAAGTGGAGGAGGACTTGGTAAGAGGCACACCCAGGTATGAGCTAGATAATGAAAGGCCCTGTTTGCATTGCTCAAAAGTTTTAAACTTGCTCCTGAAGACCTTGGGGGCCCAGGAAAGGGCATGAGGCTCGGGAGTGAGGTGACTCGGCAAGATGTGTTGGAATTGCTCCTTTGTCAGCTGCCTGGAGCCTGATTTGAAGGAGAACCTGAAGAAAAGCAGGGAGACCAGCTATCCCCATGAGACGGCATGAGACTGGAGCCGACAGTGGCAAGGAGGTGGGAGAGATGGGGCCAGAATTCGAAAGGCATTAAGAGGCGACGGGCCCTGGAGAGCTTCATGAATGCGTGGGAGGGTAGGAGAGGGGTTTGGAAATCGTGGAAACCATGAACCAGCGCAAGTGAAGAGAGGGGCAGGTTGAACGCTCCTGGAGTTACCGTGACTCCTTACGTTACTGTAAACAGCTAAAGCAGAGCGGATGTGATGTGCTGGATGTCTAACATGGCTGGCAGGAGGGCCCATGGGCTCTCTGCTCCCGGAGACCTTTTGGAATGTGGCAGTCCTCTGTGTTGATGCCAAAGTCAAGATCGCATCCAGTAGTTCCAGCCAAGCAGACCCCCCGCCTCATCTAGCTCGTTGGCTCATTCATTCATTTTGTTGATCAAATATTGATTGGATGCCTACTGAATGCTCTCGTGGAACTTACATATTGGTGGGAGTGAGTGGAGGAGGGAGGAATTCTACACTAAAGTAAATAAAGAAAATAGTGTTTAGATAGAGATAAGTGTGTTAAAGAATTAAAGTGAGGGAGAGGGTCTAGGTGAGTGGGTGTTGGGTTTCAGAGAATGACTTAAGATACAGTAGCTGGGGAAACCCTGTGAGGCGGTGACCCAGGAGCTCAGCTCTGCAGGAACCAGGGAGAAGCAGTCCGGAGAAGGGCCCTGAGTCAGCGTCTCCCTCAGCTGGATTCCTGCAGCAGCCGGGGCTCCAGGTCTCCTGCGTTTCCTCTTATTCTGGATACTGTACATGAAGCAGTCCTGTCAAAAACACAAGCGAGATCCTCCCTCCAAACCCAAGGCCTTTCCTCTTGCAATGAGAATAAAGCCGCAGGGCTCACAAGGGCAGCGAGGCCCTCCCCACGGAACCCCCTCTTTCCTCTGGTTGCTTCTGCTCACTTCCTGCTTGCTCCCTCGGCCGCCACACGCTGGCCTTCCTGCTACCTGAACTTGTCAGACGCTCCCTCACCTCCCAGCCAAGTACCCTGCGGCTTGTCCCTGACTTCAGGTCCTGGCTTGTGTCCAGAGCGCTCCCAGGACCGTGTGCAAATTTGAAGATTCGCTGGGAGGACTCTGCATGCAGCTGTATTAGAGTTATGAGCTATTACGATGAAAAAGTACTGAGCAAAATCAGCAAAGGGGAAAGGCATGCGAGGTGACGTCTGGAGGAAACCAGGCACGAGCTTGTTAGAATCCTCTCCTGTGGGAGTCACACAGGACATACCTTCCTGCCCCCATCTGTGGGTTGTGACAACATGTGTGAGATGTGGTCTGCCAGGGAAGCTCATGACAGACTCAATGCCCAGAGCTTTTACTGGTGGCTGGTCATGTTGGCAACTTCTGCCTGGCGAGTACCAAGTTTCCAGACTCCCAGAAGGAAAGCAGGTGATCGCCATAAACCACACTGTCTGCACAAACAGTTCAGGCATCACCAACTATTCACATCAGGAAATGGAGGGAACCTTCCTAAAACCTAAGTTCCTAGATGCCCACAAAGGGCCAGTCTTGCAATCAGCTCTTTCTAAGCCTGGTAGTCTCAGGCTTTCTTTTCTTTTTGTTTTTCCTTCTTTTTTTTTTTTTTTTTGGAGATAGCATCTTGCTCTGTCACCCAGGCTGGAGTGGCACAATCTCAGCTCACTGCAACCTCCGCCTCCCAGGTTCAAGCAATTCTCCTGCCTCAGTTTCCAGAGTAGCTGGGATTACAGGCGCGTGCTGCCACACCTGGCTAATTTTTTGTATTTTAGTAGAGATGGGGTTTCACCATGTTGCCCAGACTCGTCTCGAACTCCTGCGCTGAGGCAGTCCACCCGCCTCAGCCTCCCAAAGTGCTGGGATTACAGACCAGCCACTGTGCCTGGCCTACTCTCAGGCTTTCTATGAGAAGTCTTTTCTGCACAGCTTGAGTAGCTCCTTCTCAGGGAGACCTTCTCTCACAATCCAATTTAAAATACTAGCTCCAGCACTCCCTGCCCTCCCACTGTCTAATTTTTCTCCATATACTTGTCGCTGTCTAAGATACTGTATAATCTGCACATGCAATTGTTTATTGCCCCCGTCTTCCATTAAAATGTAAGCTTCATTTCACGAGGTCGGGATTTTTGCCTGCTTTACCAGTGAACCCCCAGCATCTATGACAGTGTTTAGCACATAGTAGGTTCTCAATAATATGAGACAGATAAATGAGGGAAACAGGAAACTTGGTACATGGTTAGAGCAAAGTGTCATGCAGAAAGAGGAAATGTGACGAGCAGACAGGATCAGTGCAGACGGGGTCAGTGTAGACGGGGTCAGTGCAGACGGGATCAGTGCGGACGGAGCCAGTGTGGACGGGGTCAGTGCAGATGGGGTCAGTACAGACGGGATCAGTGTAGAGGGGCCAGTGCAGATGGGATCAGTGCAGACGGAGCCAGTGTGGACGGGGTCAGTGCAGACGGGATCAGTGTAGAGGGGCCAGTGCAGATGGGATCAGTGCGGACGGGATCAGTGTAGAGGGGCCAGTGCAGGAGATGGGGTCAGTGCAGACGGGATCAGTGCAGATGGGGCCAGTGCAGACAGGGCCAGTGCAGACGGGATCAGTGCGGACGGAGCCAGTGTGGACGGGGTCAGTGCAGACGGGATCAGTGCAGACGGGA
>CAUYLG010063816.1:0-27988 GCA_963573385.1 Cacajao melanocephalus
GTCCCAGCTACTTGGGAGGCTGAGGCAGGAGAATTGCTTGAATCCGGGAGGCGGAGGTTGCAGTGAGCCAAGGTCACGCCACTGCACTCCAGCCTGGTGCCTGGTGACGGAGTGAGACTCTGTCTCAAAAAAAAAAAAAAAAAAAAAAAAAATCTACATTTTTATTGAAGTCAAGATGTTTAAAGACTTTACGGTATGCTCTTACTGGATGAAAAATATTATTTAAAATAAAATAACTAACTGGCAGATAAAAAGTGTTGCTACACTTAACCTTTTAAGAAAAAATATGTTTTAAAATGGCAGGTGATATACTGTGACGGAGGCAATGTGAGACCAGGACAGAAGTGTGCTTACTCATCTAATGAGCTTCTTGTTATCTATTTTTAACATACTCCAAACTTCAAACAAAAAAAAAGAAATGCATACAGTAAACATTTTACTTAATATTAATCTATTTGCAAATGCACCAATAAAAATATTATTTTCATTGAACAGACCAGAAAAACTTATCGGTGTACAAATAATTGTAGTTTTTGCTATTAAAAGTAATGCCAAAAATCACAATTACTTGTGCACCAACCAGCCTATGTAGCCCTAATTCTCACAGCTATGGTAATTATGGATTCGGACGTAAACAATCCACAGTCCACATGGCCAATAACAGGGCAAGCCAAGAACCACACTCAGGCTTTACTAATCCAAGCCTATATTGTCTTCCCTAGAATATGTTGCCTCACCAAATAGAAAGATAATACAGCAATATATAATGATATTATATAAAATGTTATTTTTCATTAGCTATAAGAAGTATAACAAGAAATCTCCATATTTAAAACCACAGAACAAAGCACATAAGAGGTCTTAGCATTAAGAAAGAAGTCTCTTTTTTTCCAAGTAATCCTTATCCATTTTAAATGTGATACTTCCATGCTGAGATTAATGTAAAAAATTATGTATAAAATTATGCTAAGTAAAAGTATTTTTAATCCAGAATTTACACAATTTTTCTCTGTGGAAAACAGTAATAATTGGATAAACTATCATTATATGTGAAGCCAAATCTTACTGTGTAGGAAATCACTTTGCAGTTAAATAATTTATCAACATAATAAAAGTAAAAGGTTTTAAATCTATCAAAATTAAGCAAACATTTTATGTCAAGCAAAAAATGATTTTTTTTGCTCCTTAAACTGAAATTGAAAGAAAAGAATAGAATTTGCACCTTAAAGCCTTTGGGGATTATAAACTAAATGTAGAGAAAGAACCCTCTCCAAGCTTGTAAAACTGGAGGAAGAGACTTGTAATTTAAGATAATAGTTTACACAGATGCACCTGATATATCATTAATGAACATAGATTCCTGATATCTAAATCTGGTCTTTAGCAGTAGGAAGAAATGAAAATATTTGTTCCTGGTTTTTGAAACCCTACTGATAATAACATTTAGTGATAAAATTACTATTGATTCTGAATCTATTTGAGTTCAAATTTTGCAATTGTGAAACATGTGTTTACTATATGATACAGCCAAGAAAACTAACTTTAGAGTGTCAACTTGGTACATCTAGCCCTGAAAATAGTTTCTCAAATCCAGAAATTATTAAAATTGTCCAAACTGATGCTACTTTGTATAATTAAATAAAGTAGTATTTGTTAAACTAAACCAAAAACTTCTTTATTTAAATAAGATTGCACTTAAAGAATTTAAAAACATAAAGTTTTAAAAGGGACATTAAAAAAGTGGCTTTCAGAATTACAGAAATTCTATCAAAAAATGTCATAAATATTCTATTGTCTTAATTAGACTACAACAGTTTTGGTCAGGAAAACAGTGCAATAAACACATATCATGAGTTAACTTCCAACTAATTATTGACATTTGGATAATAGGTAAAAAGATCACATTTGGTAGTACTAGAATGCCTAAAGGCCTAGCAGACTCTTAATGGACCCTGAAAGTTAATTGTATTTATCGTATGGCAACTGTACAAATTGGCATCAGAATTAGTTTGGATATGGGTAGACTTTTCAGAAAAAACTTTTGTTTTTTCTGTCACAGGTAGTTATATTCAAGCTGAAAAATATACTTCAAATTGTTATAAATGCCCATAAACAAATTTGAGAATGCTAACACTGGTGACAAAGCTATGATTTTTGTGGGAGAAGAATAAGGGAATGTGAGAAAAAAAAGAATAAATAAATCTAATTTTTAAAGGAAAACAGTATTAAATGTCATCCTTATACTCCAGGTATATGAACAGTTGTGAAAAGCAAAACTAATTGGAATTAATCCTTTTCTCTGGATTTAAAATTCTCTTCTTTGACTGCTAAACTGTTTCCCTGGAGCTCAACTTTGAGTTGCAATTTTCACAATAAATGTGCCATTTCTTCCTACTTTTTTGCCTTCCCTAAGTATGATTTTGATCAATTGTCACATATGATAAAGAAAACCTGAGATAATCAAAAAATGTTCATGCTGGCATAAAAATGAAGATCAGGTAATTCTCTATGTCAGCAGTTGGCCTTGGTCAAGAAGAGAATGGAGAATGTCATTGCGTTGTCTCCTAGTGTGGGGGTCAACAGTGGGTTATCCTATCTGCAAAAAGTAAAAGAAACAAAAAAGAAAGCAAAGTAAAAACCCTAAAGACAAAAAATAGTAGGTAGCCTTTACATGAGCATATGCTTTTAATTTGACAAAAGATGCTTGTGACTTCCAATCTTATAGATGCAGTAGAATCACTTAAAATTCATACAATCTGAATATCTTATAAGTCAACATGTTCATGGCTCCATCTTCTGATCATAAGTAAAATAAGATAATATTGTAAAGGTTTGAATATATTTTATGAGTAAATGATTGGACATTTTTTATCCCCTGAGGAATAAATGAAATATAGGACTTTCTCTTTTCCTGTGAGACCTTCTTCACATTTTCTTTTTTTTTCTTTTATGTGAAGTTTTGTTTGATAAACTGTTACAGGCCTATCCCAAATCATTTTTCAAGTCGTAAATATATTGCTATTGATGATGGAATCCTGTAACATAAAAAGCACTCAAATACAGGTAGCAGAACCCAGTGCTAAAAGGATGAAAATACGGAACCAGTCTACCCTTGGACACTATTGCACTTTTCGAATTTTTGGTTGTTATTGTTGATTTTGTGGTTGATTCTCAAGCTTATTCTTGCACTGCACTCATACACTCATCAACAAATATTTAATTAGATATCTATTATGCACTGGGAGTTGATGATACAAAATAAATTGGATTTAGGTACCCTCATAAAGCTAATTGTTCAATGGCAGAGGCAAATGGGTAAATAAGTATCTGACAAAGATGCTGATTAGAAATACTTAAAATTTGTTAGTCTCTTTAAGTCATAAATTTAGGGGCTTCAACAATGAAAATGTTGCAGTGTTGTGGTGAGAAATGTTGTCTTTCCTGTAAACAACTTCAGAAATATATATTTTTTTCTTTTAGGCCAAATAAAGATATAGGTCATTTGAGTTATTTTTTCTGTTTAAGCTTCAACATTATTTAACTTAATTTTTAATTTGTCTCTTTCTTGGTCTGCTATTTTTAAGTTTATAGTTGAATCTTTTCTGATTCACTACATTGTAATTTTGAGTAATTATATAGGACAATTACTATGTGTATGGATAGCACACACTGGAGAAGAAAAATTATTCACAAATAAAACTATATATATATATATATGTATATACATACACACATATATAATATTCCATAGCACATTACATTTATTATATCATATTGTAGTTAATTTATCATTTTATATATGAATTTACACCCTGCCTCATTACCCATCTTCTCATTTGAACAAATACTTAACATACATACGTACATATATATAATATTAGCTTGTTCACATTTATCATTTTCTTGCATAGATCATGTTTATGCACTTTTGTATATTAAATATATATTTGATATTTTCCTATAACTATAAATTAGCCAAATAGCTAACATCTAGCCACCTACAGTCTACACTTCTAGAGCTCATGAGCTGACTTAGAATTATCAAAATATTATAAAGAAGTTTTAAATTTGCTCCATGTCTTGCAATCTATCTTACCCAACATTATTCCTATGGTAAATCAAATTTATTTTCCTTTATATATGTGTTGTCTTGCTTTAAGATGCAAAATATACTCTAGGAGATGGTATTAAGCTATACTACACTGTTGTTATCTTAACAGGTGTTGAACTGTCCACCAAGACCTTTTACATATTGGTGAGAATACTGTAAAACTATATATGTAATCAAAGACCATATGAAAATATGTACTTAGAGAACAGCAAGATCCCATGTCAATATGAATATTTGCCATGGAAGGAAAAACTTTTCAGCACATTATTCACAGTCACAGAAATATAGAGCTAAGTTAAGAGAGGCAACATACATCCTGGTGCTTAGAAGGAAATAAAAAAATCACAATATGTGTGTTTCCATTAGAGATTATATACCATGGGAACTTAACCAAAATTTTTAATATCATAAGTGACTTCCTAACATATCTTTTGTTGTTAGTGTTAAATGACTTTTTAGCATGAAGAAAATTATTACACTTCAATTTTTACAAAGCAAGTTATGCCAGAAATAGGAGGAGGAGGAAGAAGAGAAGGAAGATGAGGAGAAGAGTAGTAGTCAATGATGGATGAAAGAAACTGATTTTTTAAGCTAAACTTAAAAAATCAACTTCTTTCATCCATCATTGATGTACATGATTCCTATTTTGCATTTGGCTACATTTTTAAAAAGCTCAAGTCTCTATTGTTCAAAAACAGGATTCATGCCCACTTTTCAAGGCATGTTTATATTTTGAATTCAGCTAATTCACTCCACTATGGTTCACACTTTCCCTTGGCAATACCATCTGCCATGTTTTAGCTTCAAACAGAATATTAAAGTACTGTACTGTATTCCTATGATATAAATTTTGACACTTAAATGTCTATATAATATTACCTGGAAATCAATGTTTGAATAATTTTACAGGACTCTTCATTTTTAAGCCTTTTATTGTCTCTCTAAATTCAAGACAATAAACATGTGGAAGTATAGGGAGACATGTATCTATAATAATTCCAGGCAGTAATAAATATTTTCTGGAAATAAGCTTAACATTTAAATGAGTGTATCTACTCTTAACTATGATCATGGAAAAAAAAAATTATCCATGTGATATAATTACTATTTTAAAAATGCTTTTAAGAAGAAATAAAGGTGTACAGAAAAATAATATTTCAATATTTCTACATGTGTCAAAGATTTCTTGTTTTGTGGACCCAAATGCAATTCTGCTTTTGAAGACTCTAAATTAAGAAATCAAAAATATTTACTGAGATCCTCCTGCTGAATCAGTGCTAAGCTTGTAGTTGCAATGGTGAGAAATAAAAAATCTGACAAATATCTGGAGCAAAGAAATGAGAGCACTCATTGACAGATGGAAATAGGTGATGAAAATATACTGGAAAAATCTAGTTTCAACCTCTTTTGTGATAACAGAAAAAGAGATATCATATTTAAGAAAGGAAGGCAGCAGATGAGAGGTAGGAGGACATGTTAAGTTTTAGTGACAGACATTCAAATAAATACCTCTAAAGGATATCAGAAATATAAATAAAGGGATAAAGATGATATTTTATAACTATTTTGCATGTGTTTATTTATATTTTTATATTCACTATATTTGCATGATTTACATAAAATCATAAGATTAGATAAGTTTAAAAGATAAATATAATAAAAGAGAGAATGGCACACAAAGCCTTAAATGAGAAAAAAGAGAATCAAATATAATGCTCATAGAAGCTGTAAAAGGGATCTCAGATAAAACCAGAAAATGCAGTGTCAGAGAAGGCTAAAGAAAAAAATGAATTCTTGGATGGACTATAAACAGAGAAAACTGTCCTGGAGAAGGCAAATGGTATAAAACCAGCAAAAAATATAAAATAATAATTTCTGGATTTGACTGCAAATAAATCCAGAAATTCCTATATACTAACAAGCTGAAACTCATTTTAGGAGTTCAATGATGAGACAATAGATAGAGATCATTATTCTGAGAAGTTGAGAAGAAAACATGTGGAAAGTAATGACATTAGTAATGTGTTCTCTAACGAGGACCTGAGCCTATTTGAAAGCAAAAGGGAAAGGCTTCATTGAAAGGAACAAATTAAGGATGATGAAATAGAAGAGAATGGTTTTTGCATGAAATGTCTGAGGAGACATATGTATCCAGAATAAAAGTAGAGAAGTCATTTTAAGGAAGAAAGAAACCTTTCTCCAAGGCTATACTCACTTAAACCCACATATTCCACTTTCATTTACCACATTATCACCTATCACAATTACACACCGTTTATTTATTGCTTTACCACTGGCTGGCAGCTTTTTCATCTTCTCCTTCCACTGTTGATATTCTATGGAACTTTATAATGTATGAACACCCCAGCTCATAGTATGCCATTTTTATTGCTCCAGGGATCTACCTAGAATCACCCTCTCTTAATTTATAGAGCTGTGTTGATCACTCATGCCAGCTGTACCTTATCTCTCTTCTCTTAACCTGGTCTATTCTTGATTTCCCACTATTCCATCACTAGCTTGTAGGCCTCACCTCCAGATTGGTAACTCAAAGTTAATCCATTACAACAGCCAACATTGATCTGTAACCTTTTGCTCCTTTTTTGTGCATTTTTTTTTCTTTACTACCCCTACATTGCCCAGCATTATAATTCAATGTCATATAAAATTTCTGCTTAGATTCTAGAAACCCATCCCAGCTGGTCTCACATTGCTTGAAATTTCTTTGATTCATTATGGTGGAAAATATTTACTACAATAGCTTCAGCAAAACTTAACCTATTCACTTATAGCTGCTAACCTTAGAACTGTAGACTAGCAGCTGTGACTTTCTTCAATTTCATGAATTTAAGCTCTAAAATACATTTGATCTCCACATTCTGTCTGTTCTTTCACTCTCTGAAGAGGAAGAGAATTAGCACCCATCTCATTTAATCCTCCCAATTAACTAAAAATATATAGGCATTTGAGACCAAGAAGTGTAGAAATATCACAAAGGCAAATGTAAAAAGTAAATGTCTAAGTGTGGCTTCCAAACTGTAGTGGACACCATCATGCTCGATATAAATACCCTCATATGCTGTTTACCATTTCTGAGCTCTCAAATGACCTTTGTCCCTAACCACTCACATAGACAACTTTCTTTGGAGGATTAACTTTGGGCCACTTGAATCTCTTCTCTCACAAGTGCAGACATTCAGAAATTTTGGGGGTGTCTGTTTTCCCAGAGTGGCCTTTATCCACTGGCTAACTACTTGGGAGTCCGAATACCAAGTTCCATTACTGTGAGGTCAAGTTTACACTCTAGAGTGCCCCCAGGAATCAGTCTGAGGCCAACATTGTGTTCAAAATTAAATATTTGTCTGATCTCTTTCTTCCCCTTTTCGACTGGCTATGCCTCTTTCAGGTCCTGAGTTGACTTCTAATTCTAGAATCTCTTTCTGGGATATCTAGCGTAAGATACAAATCTTGTCTCTCTGCTTTCTGTCTCTGATTCCTCCTTCTCTGTTCTATTGTTTCTCCCTTGTCAAGTCTCCTTGTATGCTCCCTGGAATTTGTCTCCCCTTTACATTCATTTCCATCCTCTTTCTTCCAATCAGTTTTTTTTCTTTTTTGCCTATGAATATCTGCAATATCCCCATGCTAAGAAAAATCTTATACCCTACTATCTTCTCATCTTCTATTTCTTCTCTTTCCCTTTATCATCCAATTTCTGTCACTTTATTCTGTAAACGCTAGTTCCACTTTCTAATTATTCTTTTATCCACTCTTTATATTTGACTTCTGTCCTTACTCATCTTTGAAATTGATAAATATATGCAACACCATTCTGATCACCAGTTACATGTTCTGTTCTCTGCTTTTTCTCTCTCCTGACTTATTCACTGCTAGCACACTCTTCTTCCTTAAATGCTCTTCCCTTGACTTTCACAGTTCAGTAATTTTCCAAAGACTCAAAATAGCTAGGTTTTCTGTTCTTTTCTCTCCCTCTCTCTCTCTCTCTCTCTCTCTTCTAGTCATTCTATCCCCTAACTATAAGCATTCTTCATTTTTTTTTTCTTAGACTTCTTTTTTGGACAGTTTCTTGGGTAACCTCATACACTATCACAGTTTATTACGGACTCTGAACTCTGTTGGAATAAGTAATAAGCGACTTTATATTTATCCAACTACTGATTCCATCTATGCTCTACTGAGTATTTCCTCTCCAAACTTTGCTGTCTCAGAAAGATCCCATAACTTCACAGCCAATTACCATTAAATGAACAGTATCATGCAGTTAAGACTGATTTTAAAGTACACTCTCTTCCCTCTCTCCAACTTTGCCCTGACTCCTTTTGGCATTGGAATTGGAAGTGAAAAAGATATACAATTATTTTTTTCATTTGCTGTTCTTTTCTCTTTATTTTAGCCTCCCTCTTACATATTTGTCTGTAGCTCTCTCCATTACTTGACCTGAGGACAAGGAGACAAAACTTTTCTTTTAACCACAGGTATGATAAATTACCATTCTTAAGGATTCTTTATGTTAAAGAATGTTACAACTTCAATAAACCTTCGTCACACCTCTGATCTTAGCTTCTATATGTTGTTTGAGGCTAAGGGGAAGGCTGAGGAGAGGGGGTCCAGGACTGGTTTGGATTTCACTTGGTAAACTGGGGAAAGTGTGACCAAGACAATTAAAAAATATATATATATATATATATAGGGAGCCCTACCAGCTATTATATGGACCCAAGTTGTCTTCCAGCCACATCACCTACTCTTCCCTACATGTATCTCATGTACCTATACTCTTGCTGATGGCTTTTGCTTTGCCACTATCAAATCTGTAATTATTCTATTTCTTCTTCTTATAATATATACCTACCCCATGTCAGAAACCTCCTTTTTCCTTCAAGTCTCCTCGATAAAATGTCTACTAATCACTATTATTGCTGCTACCACCCTCATTTTTACTAGCTGCTCAAATTATATGTTATCAACTTTGCATTAAACCCAAGATAATTTTATACTGATCTTCTAAAACTTATTACTTCAACATGACATTTGGATATGAGCTTTAAATTTGAGTCTGATCAATTAGTCTTTTATTGTGCCTGAAAAAAAGTCTTTACAAAGTGACACTATTCCTTTAACTGAAATGTGTACTAGTTTAAATTTTCAGTTTAAACAGAAAACTCATTGTGAATAGATGCAACATCTTATTTATGCCAGCATACTTCACAGTATCTATAAGTGTCTTTCATATGCACTAGAATTTTGTCAAGGTGTATTGAATTGAAGCCTGAGGATGACATGGAGGGATGCTAACATGTCCTGGCTCACAGTACCTAGCACTCAATAAATGTTCATTGAATAAAATGATAAAAAGTAGGGTATATGAAGATTCTTTTGCCTAATTTTCTCGATCAAGCTAGAGACAAGCAGGTATAGTCATATGGTAAGATAGATATGGAGCTATAACAGATACTTACGAAAAAGAAGCTCTGGAATATCAACTTAAGGTTCTACAATGGGTTTGAATAACAAATGAAAAAGTAATCTATGGATTGGCATGTAGCAGCAAGAGGCTTCTTAAATTGAGCTGTATGAATCTATAATAGGCCAGACACAAGAGGTATGAATCTATAATAGGCCAGACACAAGAGGTTCTGTACAATATAAATGGACTTACTGCAACTACGAAGCAAATAAATTCTTTATTAGAAACAAACTAAACATTCAATTCCAGCGTACCTATGGGATTGCATAGCTTTCAAATTATATTCCTTCTCGTCATTAGAATAATGATTCACAGTCAAGCAATTGGTCAAATTTTCTCTTTTAAGGATATAATAATTTATTACAGCCAAGCACGGTAGCTCAATTATAGCCAACACTGTGATTGCACCACTGCATCCAGCCTAGGCAACAGAATGAGAGCCTATCTCTAAAACAAACAAAAACTCATATAGCTACTAGGCAAATGAATAAATATTAGTACAAATAATGTATAAAATAAAAGTACTAGATGCTATGGGATCATACAAAAATCTAAACTATTTTCAAAGCCAAGTAAGGTTAAATAAAATTTAACAAGATAAAAATAGAAGAACATTTGCAGGTAAAAGGAAGAGGCTGGCAACGGCTGGAAGTGGAAGAGGAAAAGACATATTTAAAAAACTAAGAGAAGAACAACAGAGATTGAGAAAGTAAAAGACAATAAAAGACGTGTCTGACTGCAAATTATTATAGGGTCTGATTAAGGAAGATCATAACAGAAACTGTTGACTTTACACATAAAGCAGTAGAAATTCCTTGAAAGATTTTAAGTAAGCAGATGTATACTTTTCAAAAATCACTCTAGGCTTTGGTGAGCTTAGGAGACCAATTGGGATGTTATTGCAGTATATAAGGTAACATCAAATTTCACTAGAATAAAAATAAAGATAGAAAGTGGTGAACTGACAATAGACATTTAGAAGAAAAGCTAAGCAGAACTTGGTGGCAGATGAAATTCACTTCAATATTACGTATGCACAGTTTGGGTGCTCATGAAACATCCCATGAAAATGTCAAGACAGGTAGTTACACTTATTTAGAACTCAAACAAATAATAAACAATAAAAAAGAAAGAGAAGAAAACAAAAGTTTGGGATGAACATGTTTGACAACGATAGACATATAAATGAATATTGAGATTTTAGAAATGTTTAGAAATAAGGAGGGCTATCAAATGGCTATTGTACTCATTCAATAAACAATTAAATACTTAATTACATAAATAATTCTAGGGAAGAGCTTTAAATTGAGAATCTAGAATCATGTTAGTGCCTTTATTTGGATTTACACACATATAAAAGAAATACATAATAAATGTGACTTAAACATGTACTATAATATATGAACAAAGTGAATATAAACACTTTTTTATGCTTAGGTAAGATATTCTTGAACTTTGGCTCAGACATTACAGCTAAAGGTAATTATTAAATTTTTTTCAATAGAACTTAGAAAACTCACTTAAGACTTGGAAGTTATATATAAATCTTAAAATTACCCTTTCTCTGGGTGCACAGCTATAGATCTTGGTTGATCCAGGCCTTGGGAAATAATTACATAACGGAAAGAACCATTGAGTCTTGCAACTTCAATTAAGTTGAAACCATGATCTGTCCAATATATGTTACCTAGGAGAAATAATAGAGGTGTTTATTATACAATCATGAGAGAAAAATTACGTATTAGTTACGACTGAAATTAAATTTCTGAGTATCCACATAACTATCAAGAAACTGTTTATTGCCTACATTCTTTTTAAATGTGTTTCCTAAACAGAAAGCTATAAATAAACTTATATGCAAATATTTTCAAATCCTAATCTCACACATCTCTGATTTAAAGCATATAATGATATATTCACATGGTTAAAAGAAGTTGAAACTTCTCCTGCCTAAAAAAGAGACCTATTTTAACTTTCTACTGACTTCAGGCAAAAGAGAACTTCTAACACTTTTGTTTACCTGCCTTATGGAGTTCTCAGGAGATTTGGGCAAAGTTAACACTACATAATCTACTTCTACATGAAAACACTTATCCAAAGGCTCAATAGCATTAGGAGTGAAGCCAAAAGCAAAAGAGACTATTACCCCTGTGGCTAGAAGTAAAAAAAAAAAAAACAAAAAACTGTTACAAGTTAGAAGAGATTTTCTATGAAACAGTTTGATACAAAAAAGATGTGTAACAAAAAGAGAAAATGCCATGGATTATACCAGCAATCCAGTCAATAGCTATCCCTTCCACTCTTCCCAAGCCATTGGTAACGATATCTTCTTTCCAAGTCTGATCTCTTTTAGCGCGGCTAATTTTATTGAAGCCCATGTCTGTCCAGTAGATGGTATCATTTTCTATGGATAAGACACAGAAAAAAAAAATACACACACACACTATAAAAGGCATCAATATATATTTTAGGATTATATTGCAACAATACCTTTTGGGATATCATCGTTAGGTTGGCTAGATTATTAAGTATTCTTCAGGATAATTTACTAATATAAATAGCAAAAAATAAAGCATGAAGATAACATGAAAGAACCTATATTTTAGTCAAATGATGTTTGAAGTATTTTTTGAAATATTATGGAAATAATCTATTGTATTGTTTATTGTTTTTTATTAATTGTCTACTTATTTTAAGTCAATAAATTCTTATCCTGAGCGAATTTGCAACCTTGATTCCAAACCATGTTATTTTGGATCACAATTTTTCTCTTTACAACTATACCTGTGTCTGAATCTCCTATTAAAGAGAATACTACTAGGGATAATCAACTCAACAAAACTTTAAAGTAGAGAGAGGATAGAAAAAAAAACATAAGAGCATTTCAACTATATAAGAGTGCTTCAAGGATAAGGCCATCCAGAATGCACAAAGTCTTAAAAATGCCTTATCATCCAATTATTCCTTCTAAGGTACTAGTTTCTCAAATGTCAACTACAAGACCCTTACATTATTTTTCAAACTCTCGTTTTCCAAATAGGCTTAAGAATACTTGAGGAATTGTTCTATGGGATCACAGAGTCTTTAAATAAGAGTGTTTTTTGAATATTTGAATGAAAAATGTGTCTAAAGACTATAAATGAAATATATGTGTATGCATATGCATAAAGGGTAGTAATTATAGACCAATGATTTTAAACACAGCTACCAGAAAGACACTAGGGATGAATCATTAAATAATAAATGTGCCAGCAACTAAGTAAGTTTTTGTGTTGTGACCTACATGGCCATTTGAAGAACAAATCCTTTAGGACCAATAAAATATCCCTCTGGCACACTGACAAGACTATGGAAATAAAGAAAATGCAATTAGTATAATAAATCCATTTATCAGTAAGCTTTGGGTTTCTGTTTCAAATGAAATATAGTCTTTAACCTCTTCAGGAAAAGATTCTAAATAGTCCCTGTTCTCAGCAATGGTTAAGTCAGACACACAATTGTTAGAGGCAGAGCAGAGATACTCTATCCAAATATATAGCTGGAAAGGAAGGATTTATTTGATTTTCCCATTTTGTAAAATCATCAATTAACAGTTTTTCCTTATTGAACCAGGAAATCAATCAACAAAAATAAGTCTTATTTTTGCATAAATATTAAGCATTGTATGTTGAGTCTAATTTTAACTCGAGCATTAAATATGTCATGGATAAGGACTGTATCTTCCCTAAACATTAGACCCATATGTCCAACTGTCTCTTTTGTTTCTCTTCCTGTGTGTAGATAAGGCAATCTTGATGTACAATGGAAAATTCTGAATGAGGCATGCTTCTCTCAAAGTCTTCTGCCTGACAACTACCCTTTCCATGGTGGTGTGATATAGTTGGCACCTCCATCTTCTGTTTCTTGGACTAAAAGCATCAGATTGTCCTGATTATGTTTGCACATGCACTATATCCAATCAGTCACCAGATACTCTCATATTTAACCCATTATCAAGTATTTTTTTTCCATTTTTTTCTTCTTTCAATACATATCCATTATCCAATCACCTCACACTGTCTACTACTTATGTTATAACCCAAAACCCCATTAACCACTATAGCCGGAAGTCTTGCAACAGCCTTTTAATCAGTTGCCTAGCTACCACTTTTGCTCCTGTACTTCCCTTTCCACATGAGTCTTGCTTTGCCACTTAGAAAAGTATAGATACAGAGATAGTTTTAAAATGTAAATTAAGTTGGAATGCAGAAATTCCCACAGGAAAAAATATATAAATAAGAATTTCTCCCTGCCATCTCACACCAAACTCTACAGTCACTTCCTATTTCATCCAAGGTAAAATTAAAGTTCCTTCCCATCAGTTTCATAATCTACCAACTCTCTTGAATCCTCCCTTGCCCAATTTTCTTCTACTCTTCCCCTCACTTACCCATCTCTAGTAATAGCCCTTCTTGTTCCTAAAACATTCTTCAGTACAAGATTCTTCACATTACTTTTTTTCTTTTTGTCTTAAATGTTTTCCCCAAGATATCTCAGCTGTCTTAGCTCTAATATCCCTTCTTGCTGAAACTTTCCTGACTATTCTATAAAATTATTCTTTTACCATGCTCTATTCCCCATTACCAAAATGTGTTTTCCTCTTTAGCACTTATCATTATCAAACACATTACATATTCACTGGTTTGTTTGTGGTGTGTCTCTTTTGTCTCACAGGAATGAAATTTCTGTGAGGGTTGGGGCTTTATTTCATTTGCAGCGTTATTCCTGCTTACCTGGAATACTTCCAGGCACATAAGCTCAAAGTAAGCATTTGGTGAGTAATAAGGTAATGTGATATGCTGTATAAAAACTGGTTGGGAGGCAGATACAAAGAAAACACATCTCTTGACATAAAAATGTTTATTAGCTCATTAAGGAACAGAAGGTGTGCACATGGAGAAATGGCCAACAACTAGAAATAGTGTAAGATGAGCAGCATATAAGTCGTACAGACAAGTATTTTTGCAGGAATTCAAAGAAGAAAATCAGGACAATCTTTACAACAAAAAAGTAACCTCTTCATTTCATATTACATTCTAATAGCTTTATCAGCACTGTAAAATTATAGTCAATATAAAGCATTCCTTCCCATATAGACCACTACATCTTGCACATATCTTTGTCATATTAAACTGAAATTGCATTTTTGCATTTCTTTTTAGAATGAGACCATTAAATATGTCATAGATAAGAACTGCATTGGACCCAATTTTTCTCAATATAGTCACATGTACTGTAGACACTTTATAATACTGAGGCTATCTTTAAATGGTCAAGACCATGAGATCACAGCATTGAGGAACTAACACATTTTCTTGTATCCTTTCTACTAGGTACATTTGGGAAATTGGTGAGTAAATTAATCATGTGATGATGCATTAAGGAAAACTAAGAGTATAGAAGAATTAAATCACACATTCATATTCAAATCCCTTTTTCTTATCAGTTTTTTCACCTATATATTGTATACCTGCACAAACAGACACCAGACCAAATATTTGCTAAGATATAAAAACACATTTTCTAATGTCTGGAAATATCTGCAAAATAAAGACAAATTAAGTAAAGCATGTTTTAATTAGGAAAGGAATCAAGTTGAAACAGAATAACATTTTGCAACAAACTGTAAAGATGCAAAATGGAGATAGATGCAAACATAGAAAGAGAAGACTTTCATAACTGTGTCCTGATACTTATTTCCAAATACGATATTTCTCAACTTTAATTACCTCCATTCAATAGATACTTACGGAATTCTTAGTTTGTGCTAAGTATTATTGTAGGCATAAAATATGGTGGTGATCATAACAGACACTATCCCATAATCAAGTAGTTTATATTCCAGAGTAAAATTAAAAATAAACTATCTTAAGACATATGGTAATCTGGTAATTTCTAATATAATTACAGAATTGGAAAACAGAATTTGTAATTTAAGATAATAGCAATTATAATTACCTCTCCACAGATATAATAAGACAAATATGAGTCTTTGAAGCCATTTTTAAGAATTACCATATAGAGAAATTGACAGCCAGCTATTGTATATCGCAATTATCATTAAAGTCAGAATTAAAGGGCAAACCATATATTGCCATAATGATACTTATCTGTAAAACAAAAGAAAGACGTTTTGACAATGAGAAATATTACACTTTTCAATTTGAGAGAAAAGTTTTTCCTGGGTATTTAGAGATCTTATCATGCAGGGCTCTGTCTGATAATAAGAAAAGGGAAAAAAAAGTGTTTTAAAGTTCTTTCATCCTTGTCTGTATCCTTATAAATTAACAAACACTTGCTGACCACCTTTTGCAAAAATACTCTACTCTGTGTTATTATGGGCTTTTAGGTCTTAGAAAATTCAGAGTTATGTTTTCTGGCCTAAATGTAAATTCTATTTCAGAAAACTGCATAAATATATTAAAATAAGCCAGGTAAAATACAATATATGAGTTTATCATGATGCTCTGTCCTACAATAATCACCAGCACACTAGGAAGATATAATAACAAGGTGGAAAACATGGAGTCTAGGGCTGGGTTCTTATCACAGTTCTGCATTTATCGTGAATATTTCACAAAGTTACTTTTTCTGTTTAGGCCTCATTTTCCTCCTAGATAAAATGAATTAAAATATAAATATATGCATATAAAAACTATATGTATTTAAATAACTAATAGAAGACAGAATTTACAGAAACTTTAGGATCTCTTCTAGCTATAATATTCTAATGCTAAGATTTTATTTTTCACTTGCACATAAAGGGAATACACTATCTCAATGATCGGTCCAATTGTAGCTGTTATGAAGATCTTCCTTTTCCCTGGTAGTTTTGTTCACTTTAATTAGCTGTGTTTGTCTGATTCTAAAAATGATAAAGCATATTTTCCCAGAACATGCTACTCATGACTTTTATGTCACATTTCTTTTTAAACTACAGGACTTTACATTTATTCCATTAAATGTCAGTTTGTTAAATGGGATCATGAATCCTACCTGTCGACATTTTTTTAAAAATTGTATGTTACAAAATGAAACTTTTTTGTGATATCCACAAATTTGTTAAGTAGATTTTCTTCATCTTTATTCAATCTAGTGATAAATGTGTTGAAATGGATCAAAGATGTACTTTCGACATACCACTGGAGACTTCCCTCTGAGGCAAATTGTTTTCTTTTTTGTCATGCTTTAGTAATTTATAATTTATATATATTTAAGTATATAAATCTTAAGTGTACGGTTTGATGAACTTTTGCATATGGAACACAACTATATAATCACTTCCTTGGTCAAGACATAGATCAGTGACAGCAACACACAGAGTTCCTCTGTGTCTTCCAAGAGTCAATATCTCTTCTTTTCCCTAGTGGGCAGCCACTATTTTGACTTCTACCACCATAGAGTAGCATTATTTTAAAATGTTTGATAAATGGCAAAATACAGCATGTAGTCTTTGGCCTGACTTCTTCCATTCAAAATTATGACTGTTAGATTCATCTTTTCTGTTGAATGTATCTTGCTTTTCCATGGTGTGAAAATGCTACAAATTATTTATCCATTTTGAACATTCAGGCTATGTTCAATTTCTGTCTATTATAACTAATGTTATGAGCATTCTTTCTTTTCAGTGTCTTAGAGGAGACATACACTGTCATTTCTACCGGGTACCTACCCAGAGGTAGAATTGCTGAGCCCTATGAGAGACACCTTTAGTAAATAGGGTTTATTTTAATGCATTAATTATTTCAATGCTCTCCTAATTAATAATCTACAATCTACACTTTTTTCAGCTATTGTTGAACTCTACCATCCACTTCATATCTGGCTAATTCAACCGTTAGTGCCTCTTAGTACCATTGGGCAGACCAGAAATTCTTAATATTTTCTTATTTTCAGAAACTGGCTCAACATGCTTATCTGCCTTTGCTGATAGTGCTTACCTTGCCAGATAAGGGGCAAATGGCCAGCTTCAACTAAGCAATAACTTTAGAATGTAAAGCTTCTCTTTACTGTTTAATAATAATATGTTTATTATTAGTAATAGTAAGAGTGAGATAAACTGTTTATTGTTAAATAGTAAAGGGAAGTTTATTATTTCATCTTCTTCATCAATGCTGAGAGAGTTTGAGAGAGAAAAATCTCAATATATTTGCTTTTTTGATGGGTCTTTTATAAATATTATATGTGTAAAAGGTGTATATTTTACAACAGTCCTCATAAATTGTCAAGCTTTAGTCCTTTGGTTTGTCTGAGAATCTAGGAGGAAAAAATAATAAGACAACCACAACTCTGGTAAAAATAATTACAGCCAACCTTAACTTTGGGAACATCAAAATACTGCAAACATTCCTAGCTTCTCTTCTTCTTATTATTATTCAAATAGTAGCAAGTGCAATGTGGGCAAGGCAAAACTTTTGAAGATGAAAAGATTTTGAGGACTATCGACTACTGAATTAAAAGGAGTTATAAAGAAAGTGAAGAGAAGGAAGGAAGGAAGGACGGAAGGAAGGAAGGGAGGAAGGGAGGGAGGGAGGGAGAGAGGGAGAGAGGGGAAAGGGAGACGAGGGGAGGCAGGGATGGATCACATTTCTCTATTTTTTTCATTGTCATAGCCATTTTCACCTGCTAAATAATTTAAAAGGGAATATTAAGGATAAGAGAAAAGTAAGCTAAACTAAGGAGCTTTGAAAAGATTTTTCTTAAAATTCTGTAACTGGTGATTGAGCGAGAAAGTTCTTACATTCTTACATTAATATTATCTCTTGTTGATATATCGCTGATAATTTGAAACTAGTTTTATCTGCACTAGGTATAAACATGGCTTTATTCCGGATCTAGCACCTAACTTGAAAATAACTATTGGATTAAAAAAAAAGGTATTTGTGTAGTTGGTGAGCCTGCAAATATTAGAAGTTAGCTCCACAATTTATTAAAGATCAATCTTACTATGCACTTTTTTTTACCTTTAAAAAACAAATAAGAAGGAGAACAACAAGAACTAAACAAACTCTCCCATAAACAATTCCTTCCAGTAGGATATGAGCTTCGTTGTTAGATCTGGTAATGAGGACTGATTCTTGCACACAAAGTTCCTAAAATAATAATTTGGTGAATGAGGTCATGGAAAGTCAGAATCTGGTTGACATCTAGACTTACTTTCCCTAGGTTTATTAACTAAGAAAATTGTGCAAATTTTGTAGATGAAGGGAGTCCTTAGAATAAGTTCCGGTAATCTTTTCTTGGAGTTTATGTAAAATTCATTAAGAAGCTCAAGTTTGTCTTGGTGCAATGGCTCAAGCCTATAATCCCAGCACTTTGGGAGGCCAACAAGGGAGGATTGCTTGAAACCAGGAGTTTGAGACCAGCCTGGGCAACACAGCAATACCCCATCTCTATTTAAATAATGATAATATTTAAAAAAAAAATAATCTCAAATTAGATACACAACACAAATAATAATTTCAGGATAGCTCCAATTTATGAAGAATAAAATTTACAAGTTTATGTCTAGCTTAATTTATCTAATTTATTTGTTTCCATATTATTGAATCTATTACACTCTATACCATATTTTTAAAATAAAGACAACTTTATCCTGAAATTATGTGTTAATTTGAGAAACATTCTATATATAGTGTATTTAAATTTCTTGGCAAACTTCAGATTTGGGTTCTACAGAATGTAGCTATTATGTAAAATAAGCCATGTAATGCCTTAATACCTCTAATTTATCTAATATAATGATTTCCAATCAGTTTTTGTATTGCAAAAACTTTGACAAATATAACAGTTAGCACTAATCCAAACCACCATCATCTAACTTTTCAAAAATTACTCTTTTAAATATATTTTTGGAGGAAGGAAGCCTTCTCGTATCAATCCTACATTTTTCAATCATCATGTTTCTTGACATAATATTTTGTTCCTGTTCTGTGCCATTTCAACCCAGACACCAAGACTAGACTTTTTTCTTCATTCACTTCTCACTCTCCCACCCATATTGATGTATAAAATAATTTATATAAACATGAAATACAAACAGTGAAATAGAATTTCTGGAAACATGACATAAGGAGATTTATTATAATGACATAAAAATTCCAAACTGAAAATTAGCTATCCTTATGTTAAAAGGTGTTCTGATCACACCTGCCACTGGGGTGAAGTGGCAGTTTTATATCATGTCCCAGCCTCATATCATATCCCCAGCTCCTCCCTCTTCTTCTTCCTCTCATTTCAATTTATCAACCTCTCCCCTCACTGATTAGCCATTTTCCAAAGAGAAATCCTTTCTAGCCATTGCCCTCAACCTTGGCAACCAGCTAGCATTTGCATAGTTTAGATTCAGTAGTTCTCAAATGGCTACCCATTGGAATTCCCTGAAAAGTATTTTAAAATACCAAAGAGGCAGCCAAAACTCAGAGAATTAAAAGTACTTGGTCTGGAGTAGTGTACAGGTGGGGAATTACTAGCTAACTTATTAAAGGTACAGATAAAAAGAAAATAACCTTTGTTTAACAGGGCCCATAATCTTGTGAAGAAAATTTTAATTATGAAATGCTACACATCCTGTGCCCCCTTACAATCCCATTGCAAATGGGATACCATTTGCTATTAGTGGTTCACTACTCAAGAGATTTTCAAGGAGAGAAGAGGTTGACTTGTTCTTCTATGGGAAGATATCAGATTTGGGGCTAGGTTTTTCTCCAGTTGAAAGAAGACTTTAACTTGCAAAAAAAAAAAAAAAAAAAAAAAAAAGTTAAATCTTATCAGTTGGTTCTAATATGCTATTGGCCCCATATCTCTTAGAAATCATTGCTCTTCGATCTATGCATGAATCAAGCAAGCCAAAGCACAAGGCAACTCATAGAGAGATTACTTTGTTTTGATTCTCCTCCACATTCAATAAGCTAGCTACATTCCTGTTTGCATGGCAATTGAAAAATGTGGAAATGATATGACAAAGCTTCCTTCTTCCAAAAATATATTAAAGATGGTGATTTTTCAAAGGTCATACCTTTGGCATATGGTAAATATATGGTTCATATGTGTGATATGCCATAGATACATAATCCTTGATTGATTTTTTTCTAATTTAGATAGATATTGTAAGCCCTGAAGTTAGCCATACTTCTCTCTTTGTACTAGTTATTATAATACAAAAATCACATTTATTTTTAAGTTCTAGCAAAAATATAGAAGTGTAATATGTGCATTTTATCCTTAGTTTCATCTTATTTTTTCCCTTCTTTAATTTTTCTCTTTGTGTTCATTTCCTCACATCTTAATTGCTCATCTTGCATTTTCCTCATTTTTGGAAGCTACATAGTATGATTTTTGGAACAAGATTAGATATATATTTTTTAAATATATCAAATCATATAGATAATTGACTTCAAAGTCTGGCACACACACTCTAGAGAATGGCTGGAATACCAAGAAAATCCAAGACAATGCAAGAAAGTGTTAAAATCTTGGCTGCTACTTTTCTATATCTCATCTTAAAACAATTTTTATCTGTATGTATATGTTATATTAAATCATATTCAATACAGTAATATATGATTTATAAGTAATTTAGTAATAAACCTGTATTTTAACTGAAATCTTTTTTTATTCAAGTAGGTTGTGCAATGAAAAACAAAAGTTTAATACTACTGATGAAGGTGCAATATTCTAACCATTTTCACAATATAACACAACAAAACAAAGATATTTTTGTGACACAATAATTTCTTGTAGAAGGCTGCTTGTGACAGAAGGGACAGGACTGAAATCTCAGACCAATTCATGCTGTGCCTTTCTTCCCTAAGGATCAATGTCTCCATACATATATCACCCATTTTTGTCATACTACTGAGCCATCTCATGCTGGTTGAAACCTCTGGAGAAGGCTATTCGAGTTCTAAGAATTGAGAGGAAAGCAAGGTCAGTGAAGCTCATCAGGGATTACTTCAGGGAGGAAGTGAAGCTTTTTCTAATACTTGAAGACTGAGTAGCATTTGGATTAGATAAGATGTGCAAGAATAATTTACTGAAACCAAGTTGAGATAAAGGACCAATTTACTAACTGTGGTCAATTTCAGAATAAGAGGAAGGGACAAAAAAATCTTTCCAGCCAGAGTGATGAGTATAAACTATGATGACAGCCAGTTCAGAATCCATCCAAAGCCTCGGTACAGACAGGAATTATGTTGAACTTCCTATTCGTTTCTATTTTTGAAAGCATTTCTTCAACATTTTGCAGATTAATAAAGACCCAGGTTCTTGATATTCCATATTAAAACGTATTCAATAATAAAGTACTAACAAATTACATTTGTTTCTTTCATTTTGACAAAGGCAAATCAATACAAACACTAATGGGCACTTTTCTTACAGCAACAAATCACTAAGAACTCCATTCTTGTAAGTAAATGAAATCTGCAGACTTCAAAGGTTTTAAATATCTTAATCCCCTTCAGGTACTATGTTATGAAACCTTAGATAATGTACATTCTCTTTTAAATTACTATTTAATTAAATAAAAAAAATAGATGTTTGTCTACCTTTTGTGTCCTGAATGGAGTTTGCATTAAACAACTTATTATAAAAGAAATTCTATTTTCTGGTTTTGAACTGTTTCCTCTCAAGGTAACGAAAAGAATGTTCCATATTTTCTTAAGCAATACCGTTTTACTCTTCAAAGCAATTGTACTGTGCTGTTTTTTCACATATGTTAAGTTAGTTCTTGCAGCCCTTTTGTGGCTAATTTTGACTTTCAGGTAACACATGAGAACCAAAATGGGCTGTCACCTTCTAGTCTTCTTCAGATTAGAAAAGGACCAATAACTGCTCCAAGGATAAATTGTTTTCATTTATTCTGTTTTAGCCTCACAAAAGTAAGCTGCAAAACTGAGACAGCATGTTGCATAAATATGTCTTCAGGGGACCATCAACCGGTTTCAGAAAACACCACTATTCCATTTTACTTTTATATTTGAATAAGGAAAAGGCAGAAATCTTGTCCTTCAAATGCTCAGTTTCTAAACTATGCCTCAAATTAATAACTCAGACAAAGAAGAAATATGTAATTTAAAAATAGAAGCTTTCCCAACAGATGTGTTTGAATTTTTTTCCATCATCATTCCTGGTGAAAAAAAATAACTTACTTAAGAGGTTTAATGAATAGAAGAATGCAGCACAATGACTAAAGCCTTAGACATGGAGTTCTGGTATCTTGAGTTAAAAATCACAGCCCTGCTACATAGTGGCTCTATGATGTAGGCAAGTTACTTAACCTTTCTGTTTGGTGTTCAAATATGTGGACAAAATGGGAGTAATAGAATTGTGAAGATTAAATGAAGTCAACTGTGTTAAAGCACTTAATACCTAGCATCTAATAAACATAATAAAGTATCAACTATCATAAACTTTAAAATAAAAAGTATGTGATATAACAAAATAAGATATATAGATATTAATAAACAGTAATTTCATGTACCTTTGAAGTTTTAATTTGGTTTAGTTTAACATAATATTGTCTTTCTGCATTTAAAACTGAAGAGAAAAATATGTTGGCATTTTCTATGCAAAAAAAAAAAAAAAAAGAGAGAGAGAATAATCTAATTTGAATTAATCTCATCCAAAGAAATAAATTCAGAAATAGAAAATTCCTTAAAAATAATCAGACATTGCTATATGTTTCAACATCATCATCCATTATTTTTTAAACTAAAAGTTAACATTGATTTGGATGCACAGAGGCATCCCATATTTTTAGAAAGGTGAAATTAAGTTTAATGTTAATAGTTACTACCATCACAGATAATTTTCTCTAAAAATTACTTAAAGTTGCCCATGCTTACTGTATAAGGGCTAGCCAAATTCACAGGTAACACACAGATATATAAGAATCTCATAATATGATTATTTCCCAACATGACTTTACTGTTATTGAATCACTGCTATTATGATAATAAATTACAGTATATAAATGTGCTATGCTTGGGCTTTCAGGAAAAAAAAAACACAATGATTCTTTTTGCAAACAAATTCCTGCTAAATATTTTTTAAATATACATCAACACTTTTTACTGAAGGCCATGTGTATTAAAGGAGACACATAAGTGACCAAGCAGCCTCCGTTAATCTTCCCAAAGACTAAGTCACCCTCTTGTAAGTATTTGGTAGTAATCTATGTTACTTCTCCTTTTATAGTAGGTTGCAGTTGCTTCTCAAACTATATTGGGAGTACCTTGTCAAAAAGCTCCATATTCTTTTTATAGTTAACTACTCAGAAGCCAGTGCAACATTTCGGACATACGTATACAGAAGCTAGATGAATGAATGATCACGCATGACTGCATTATTACAATAAAAAAGTTCAGATTCAACATGTCACTAAATGAACATATCAGAGTTGCCCTCAATATTCTCAATTGATGAGAGTAACATACTCCCCTTGATGCAAACTAAAGGCCCGAGAGCTATCCTTGATTCCTTCTTTGTCCTTATTCATCTAACCACCACATCGAATCGATCAGCAAGTCCTTCGGGTTTTAACTCTTTTATTTATTTATTTATTTATTTATTTATTATTTATTTATTTATTTATTTATTAAACCTACATATACCACTACAGTTTCATCCAGGCTCTCACCACCTCTGTTCTAAATGATTGCAACAGCCTCCTAAATGGTCACCTTCCTTTAATTTTATTTTTCTCAAATACACTCTAACAATTATCAGGATAATGTAACTAAGATGCAAATCAGAACTTTTGCTTAACATTCTTTATGTCCTTAGGTTCCTCATGAGCCTTTAATGAAGTTCTGGTTCTTTAGCACATCATGCAAGGCAACCCATTTCAATAGCATCCCAACGTTTTTGATGACTAAAATACTTTGAACACTTACTCTTGATAACTATTTCTAATCCATTATACATGTACACATTTATGAAAGATGAAAACTATATTTTTAAAAAACATACAGTATAACATTAAATACAAACAGTTATAATACTTTCTTTCCCATATTTGATTAAGTTATTCAGTTCCCAGAGTGTGTGCCTTGCTCCCCTCTTGGAAGAGACTGACTCAAACCATTAGCATTTTTCTAGTGTTGTCTCACACACTTTCCTGCCTCTGTCTTGACTTTAGCAGCACTAGCCTGTTTGTAGCTGCCCCAACTCTCTGAGTACACACACAACATGTCATTTTTCACCTCTTTACCTTTTCTCCTGTCATTTCCTTACCTTTAATAGGAAACTGTTACTCAGACATTAAGACTCATATTTTTCCTCTGCGAGGAAACCTTATTGACTATCACAGTCTAAGTCATTGTCTTTCTTGTTGCTCCCCTAATAATCTGTGCTTCTCTCTGTAACACAGAAATTGCATAGCTCACTTTTTATGCACCTGCCTTTCCAGTTGACTGAGACTGGTTCTCATTCACAATGTCTTCCTCCTGCTTTCCATACATGATAATTCAATAAATGTTGATATCCAATAAACAATAATATTAATAGAACCAAGTGAATAGTATAAGAGTTATTAACATAGTATTATCTAGAGCAAATAAGAGAGAGATTAAAAAATATTCTGCTGGGAATATAAGTAATTTAATAAGGTAGTAATATTTTAGCAGATCATTCAATCAGTTAAAGAAGCAATAAGCATTTATTAAACTATATATTTCTTCATATGGTAAATTTTTAAAATCATGTGGCAGGTTGTGATCACAGTATCCTCTTATAATGAATTTAATTATATATCAAATGTAAGTTAAATGACCAAAATAGGATTCCATAGACTTTAAACTCAAAGGTCAAAGCAAAATAATTGTGTAATACTGAATACCTAAAATTACAAAACTGTTTGGCAAGTCATACATCAAAAGATATAGCATTGTCCCATATTGTTTAGAATAACTCAATAATGAAATTATGTGATGTCTGGAGGTTGTTTAAATTAGATTAAACAATCTTGTCATGAATTGAAGCTTGTGATGGGTGCTTGAGAGGAGTTCATTATTCTCTTTTCTCTACTTTTTTTTTTAATGTTTCAAAGTCTCCATGGTAAAATCTTTAAAAATTGCTCCACCAGACTGAAAGGAAGTTCCCATTTTAATTATCATTTCTAACTAAATTCAGAAACTTTTATGATAGTAAAATGTTTCAAAAAGCATGTCTAATCTTTAATATTATTTACTTGCATGACACTCTTAATATCCTACCCATGAAGGAAACGGAAAAACTCCAATTTCAGTAAATACTTCATCCAAACTCTACTATATCGCCTGAAATATTTCCATTTTAGGAGTGGAGAAACAGGCTTTAAAAAATTCTTGAAGGAAAAACGTATTTACATGAGCTAGGTTTTGGATATTATATATTAGAATTAATAACATTCTTGGTCTCAGCAGAATTAGGAACAGGGTTACTGAAAACATAAGGAGTGTTGAAGCAGTTCAAGCAAGGGATGATTTTCACCTCAATTAAACCACGATCATGCTGATGAAGGTTAAAGATTACATTCGATTCGAAAACTAACTAGGATGAAATGGGGATAAAAAAATGATCCCTGTATCAGCTGGCATTATCAGGTAAATGAAGAGACATATAATTTAATTGTTAAAAAGAAAGGCTTAGAGTTAAAAAAAAAAAATACATCCCAGAGAGATAAAAGGAAAACAAGATTTCTTAAGAAATTTTGATTCAGTGAGAATACCAATAAAATATTGTTAGAAAGTTTGTGATAGAACATCTTAATAAGGGTAGATCAAGGACAAAGACTTGTTCTGAAGTAGCTATCTTGAAATATTTTCAATTATCAAAGTAGAGATATAACAATCCTCGTTGTGTGCACTTAATGTGCATGTATGTGTATCTGTATGTATTCTTTCCTCCTGCTATATTACCTTGAGCTATAACCATCTGAGATCTTAAAAGAAAAACAGTGACAGACTAGTAGATAATTGGATAGGAGTCTACAAAAGGAAACTCAAAATGAATCTTGGGTGCTTCAGGAAATCTTGTGAGTGACTGAGTAGATCTGCCATCTTCCCTACAACTTAAATTTAGTCAATGTATGGCAGAATAACACTTTATTTAAAATACATATACGGGAGAATGTGACCATATAAATCCTGTAATATACGCCCTATTTTTTCCTGTTGTTTGTTGCTCCAGAGATATCTAAATGCTCAATTTGTATGAAAATTGATTATTAGATCCTAAAGCTAAATAGTACAAACTATGTCCACAGAAAGTTGTATATAAGAAAGACCAAAGTAGTACTCACGAGAGCTAAAAACTACAACAAAAACAAACATCCATCATTGTGGAAATAAACAATCTGGTGTAGTCACAACATGGATATTACTCAATGCCACAAAGAAGCACCCTCCTAACACATGCCAAAACATGGTGGATGTCAAAAACATTATGTGACTTAAAAGAAACCAGACACAAAAGAATATACATCATGCAATTCCATTTTATAAAATTATAGAATAGGCAAAACTAATCAATGGTGATATAAATCGATTGGGGATCACTTCTGAGGATAGGTGGGCAGGAGCAAGAGGAAACATTTTAAAGTGAGGGACACCATGTCTTGTTATTTACTCATCAAAATTGAATGAAAGGCAAACTTACTATCTGAACACTCTACTATGGATAAATTATATCTCAATATAAAAGAATCAAAAATACACCAATATCTGCTTTAAGTAAAATTTAATTATCATTCCTAATCAAATCACATACGGTAATTTTTAGGTAGATTATCTGGCATCATCCTAAAATATAGCTGTGCCTTTTGTTTGCAGGCTCTGGAAATACGCCTGCTTAACCTCAAGAATTCCAATACAGAAAACATCTCATAGAATGATAAACCAAAAATAGTTCAGTGACAATCCAATGGGGCAGATTAATTGAAAACAGACATTATTGAGTATTTGCTACAGTGAAGGAACCTTTCCTATCATAGTGAATACACAAATATAAATCAGACTTGAATCTTGCTCTCTAGGAAAATGCAATTCAGAAAGGTAAGAAGAAATGTGCATGAATAACTATAAATTAGAAAGTTCCCCCAAAGAAATATGCAGAAATTGGAATGGTAATCTAGAAAAGGTAAAGGTTACACTAATTTGAGGATTAGATTTGGGAGAAACTCTCAGAATGTGGCACAAGGAAGCATGCTGCTCATTAGAGTATGAAGAGAATGATAGAGAAGAGTCAGAAACCAGGTTGGAGGCATGAATTGATTTGTGTAAAATACCTAGTTTGTTAGTTATGAGAAAATGGCTTTTAGTACTAAGAATTTGGGATTTTATTCTATGTTGATTATGATGATGGTGATAAAA
>CAUYLG010063817.1:0-18615 GCA_963573385.1 Cacajao melanocephalus
GTTGTTAAGCACAATTATTGGTATAAAAGAGGTCTTTAATACCTATTTTTAGATTGCATTTCAGCCTGGGCAATAGAGCAAGACTCCTGTTCTCTCTCCCTCTTTTTCTTCCTCTTTCTTTCTTTCATTAAAAAAAAAAAAGCAAAACTGAATCTCATCATTACAATAAAATAGAGAATCCAAAAATCTATTCAAGTAAGCATGTGAACTTATTATAATGTAATTTTCAAATCACTGAGGAAAATGATGTATTATTTAATAAATAATACAGAAAATTCATTAACTCTTTGGAAAAACCAAACTACACTGTGATGTCACTTCTTAAATCAAAATAAATTTGGGTGGAGCAAAGATTTAAATATGAAAAACGCAGCCATAAAATATATGCTAGAAAAAAATGGGTAAATATTTTCATAAGCTGGAAATGAGAAAGACCTTTCTAAACACCTCACAGAAACTAAAGGCCATGAAAAAAAAATCCCTAAGAAAATTTAAATGTAAAACTAAATAAAAATAGGCTTAAAGACAAAAAAAACCTTGGGAAAAAAATGTAAGCAACAGATGTGATATAGAAAAGGGTTTCTCAAATGTATGAAGAATTCTTTCTTATGTATGAATTAAAAATCTTTAGAACTCAGCTGGGTGAGGTGTGGCTCACACGTGTAATTCTAGCACTTTGGGAGGCTGAGGCGGGCAGATCACTTGAGGCCTGGAGTTTGAGACCAGCCTGGCCAACATGGTGAAACCCCATCTCTGTTAAAAATGCAAAAATTAGCTGTGCATGGTGGCGCGTGCCTGTAATCTCAGAT
Organism: Cacajao melanocephalus; assembly: GCA_963573385.1. Classification (NCBI taxonomy): domain Eukaryota; kingdom Metazoa; phylum Chordata; class Mammalia; order Primates; family Pitheciidae; genus Cacajao; species Cacajao melanocephalus. The sequence goes on from CAUYLG010063817.1 coordinate 810, forward strand.
ACTCAGGAGGCTGAGGCACAAGACTCGCTTGAACCTGGGAGGTGGAGGTTTCAGCGAGCCGAGATTGTACTACCTCACTCCAGCCTAGGCAACAGAGTGAGACTCTGTCTTAAAAATATATATATATCTAGAGCTCAATAGCAAAAAGTGAGCTGATGCCATGAAAACAGGCAATTCATAAAAGAAGTCAAATGTCCAAAAATCATATGCATACACTATTGTAGCTATTCCTCAGGATAAAAATAAAGATGATTCTTCATGTATTGGACTGGCAGTGATTAAGAGAGTCACAGAAGGCAGACTGGTGAGTGAAGAAGTAGAGAGTAAGCTGCTCTCCTTGCACTGTGGGTAGGAGTGCAAGTCAGTGCAACATTTCTGGAGGGGAGTTGGCAATATTTAGGAATATTTACAAGTTATATACCCTTTGGCCCAGTAATCCCCCTTTATGAATCTACCTGAAGGAGATAATTATCCAAATGTGAAATATGTGTGCCCAAGGATGTTTATTGCTGCTTTGCTGTTAAAAATCCAGAACACTAAAAACAACCCTAAAATCATCACTAGGAGATGCTATTGTTCTCAATAATCAATACAATTTATTACAATGCTCTGTACTTTATTGGTATGAAAAATGTCTATAACATAATGCTGAGGGAAGTACTCAGTATACTTACCTCTTCCAGGACCCCATGTGTAACATATGCCAGTTACATAAAATTCAGATGTTTATACATGCAGAGATGTATAGAAGGTTATTCATCAAAATGTTGGGTGGTTTCCACTCAAAAAAGGGTTTTAAGGAAATTTAAAAAGAAACTTTTTGATTTGTATTTTTCTGTAACATTGGAATTTAAACAAATAAGTATGTATCATGTTTACAAGGACATTAAAGCTATTTCTAAAAAGAGAAAACATCAAAAATTATATTCAAATTAATACTTTATAATTTTATTTTTTAACCAAGGGAAGAGTATGATCTGGTACTCCTTTTGGAGGTTAATTTCTAGATTACCAAAGGGAAATGTTTTTCACATGTGGTCCTGGGTTATCTCTATCAGAATCACCTAAGATAATCACCTTTTTTAAACTTAGAGTTCCAGGCCCCCTTTCCTGCCACTACCCTACCCCAACCAAACCCAGTAAGTCAACATATCTCAGGGTGAGGCCCCTACATAGCTCCCAAGTATACCTGGTGACATGTATGTATATTTAAGTCTGTGAATCATTACTTAGGAGAAGAAAAAGAGTTAGAAAGTTTACCTATGTCATTCATATTTATTTTTCTTTTCTTTTCTTTTTTTTTTTTTTTTGAAATGGAGTCTCGCTCTGTCACCAGGCTGGAGTGCAGTGGCATAATCTTGGCTCACTGAAACCTCTACCTCCCAGCTTCAAGCAATTCTTCTGCCTCAGCCTCCTAGCTGGGATTATAGGGGCGTGCCACCACACTCAGCTAATTTTTGTATTTTTAGTAGAGACAAGGTTTCACCATGTTGGCCAGGATGGTCTCAGTCTCTTGACCTTGTGATCTGCCTGCCTTGGCCTCCCAAAGTGCTGGGATTACAAGTGTGAGCCACTGCGCCTGGTCCATATTTATTTTTCTAGTCACCCTCCCTCACTTTCTTTCTTTTCCCACAATCTCCAGAAGCTGAAATCAAAATGAACTAAGGGCATTAAATATCAGGTGTTTTAGGGATTAAAACATTTAGGAAAACCTACAGAATGGCTGGTATTCATAGCAACCACCAATCCTTTTGTCTCAATTTCACCTCTCACCTGGTACTCGGATTTTTGATGAAGCCAGTGTTTATGAAATTAGGACAGAGACATGTTGTTTTGACTCCAGTTGTTTTTAAGGCAGCCAGTTCATCCGTCAAAGCTCTATGAAATCCAACAGCAGCAAACTTGCTTGAACTGAAAATAAAGAGAGAGTTTACAAAATAATTCACGAACTCTGACATGTTTTCCTCAGTTCAGCATGGTCCTCTGCAGAGCAATGTGGATTCCCTGAATCTCAGGCTCCAGTCCAGATCTACTGCATCAGAGCCTACATCTTACAGGATTCTTAGGTAAATCTGTAGGCACATTCAGGTCTAAGAAGCACTGACATAGGAGATTTACTACATCTTAGCATCACTTATCTCTATTTCTCTCTCTCTCTCTCTCTCTCTCTAGTCTCTTGTTCATTCTCTCTCTCTCTATCTCTCTCTCTCTTTCTCCTGCTACCATGTAAGACACGCATGCTTCCCCTTCCTCTGTGATTGTAAGTTTCCTGAGGCCTCCCCGGCCATGCAGAACTATGAGTCAATTAAACTTCTTTCCTTTATAAATTGCCCAGTCTTGGGCAGTTATTTATAGCAGAGTGAGAATGGACTAATACAGAAGGCTTAAAAGAAAGACTGCTAGATTAAATTATATGAGATAAAAAGCTTCTATATATTAAAAAAATACATAAAATCATATTTAAAATTGATTACTATGTGCTAGACACTGCCTTCAGTTATTCTGATGCATTTTGAAGTTTTTTGGGGGTGTCTTTATCATTCAGGTTGGAGTACAGTGATATAATCATGGCTCACTTCAACCTCAGAACTTCTGTGCTCAAGCAATCCTATCGCCTTAGCCTCCCAAGTAGTTGGAACTACAGGCATATGCCATGACACTTGAATAACTATTTTATTTTATTGTAGAAATAGAGGTCTCACTATGTTGCATAGGCTGGTCTTGAACTCCCGGCCTCAAGTCATACTCTTGCCATAGTCTCTCAAGGCACTGGGATTATAAGCTTGAGCCACAGTACCTGGCTTATTCTGAATAATTATTTCATTTAATCTTCATAATACCCCTATAAAATATATTATGATTCTCATTTACCAAAGAGGAAACTGAGATTCAGAGGGGTTCTCAAACTTGCCTGAAGATACAAAAACAAAGTGGCACAGTTAGGTTTTACCGCTGTGTAAAAGCCAGGTTTATATATGATACCCTAAACTTTATTAAATCCGAGCAAGTTAAGAGGCAAGTGACAAACTGGTAAAGCATTTGCAACGTATAAGACAAGGATGAGGTTAATATGTGACAACTTTTATAAATGAATAAGACAATATTCTAACAGATAAATGGCTAGAGGACATTCATGGAAAAATAATAATATAAATACCAGTAGATATAGGCATATAAAATGATTTACTTTAGGAATAATTCATATAAAAACAAAGTAAAACAAGACAGAATGTTACTTTCTCACTGGTCCAGGAGCCCCAAATTATCTTGGGACCTCAAAAGAAAAGGGATTTACCCAACTCATAGCTGTTTAAGGATACAAACCCACGGCAGGGCTCGGCTTTAAAAAAGTCTTATAAAACAGAGTTCCATCAAAACCAATTAAAAGGCCTGTTTGAAAATAATTATTCTCTCTGCACTTTACACAAATAATTAGGCCAAGCATAATAAAGCAAATCAGTCTTACCACAATTTGTCTTTAGTAAAAATGGGAAACAGGAGAGAAAATATTATGTTTCAACAACTATAGTATACTTGTTATTAAATTCTGGTCTCATTAGCTGTTTTTAAGTTGGTTCTGCAATTTAGGCTAACCCTGTTTATTCCTGTAAACCAACCAGAAATCTAACTGCTGCTCAGAAGAAACAAGAGGGATGGGTAATGTAAACGTCTGGGTCAGTATTCTAATTCTAGGCACACTGCAATCAGCTGGCAACCCCATATCAGTTTGCTCTCAACAGTTGCCCAGTTCATGGAAAGTCTCCTAATTTAGCTTACTTGGAATAACTTTACTTATTTTGCTTTACTCTCCTGGAATATATTGCTGTTATACTCTTTGTGTAGGAACACAGATAGGCTTACTAAATGTTTTCTTAAACTAAACACTTATTCATCTCCCAGATAGCACCTCTTGTCAAAACTCAAGAGTCATGAATGGCTCTTGCCATACTGATGTTTTCTGACTAAACTCTTCTCTACCCTGAACGCAAGACACCCAAATAGTTAGGAATATCATGGCCCCATTCAGCCTGAAGAAGTTACAAAAGATGAATTTTCATCCCTCTGCAACCCTTAGGATTAAGGGTTCTCTTATAAAAGGGATGGGGGAAATATCAGAGGCGTGTGAAGCAGAACAACTTCATCTTGAATAGGAGCTGGGTAAAATGAGGCTGAAACCTACTGGACTGCATTCCCAGATGGTTAAGGCATTCTAACTTACAGGATGAGACAGGAGGTCAGCACATGATACAGGTGATAAAGACCTTGCTGATAAAACGGTTTGCAGTAAAGGAGCCAGCCAAAACCCACCAAAACCAAAATGGCCACGAGAGTGACCTCCGGTCGTCCTCACTGCTACACCCCCACCAGCGCCATGACAGTTTACAAATGCCATGGCAACGTCAGGAAGTTACCCTATACGCTCTAAAAAGGGGAGGCATGAATAACCCATCGCTTGTTTAGCACATTATCAAGAAATAACCATAAAAATGAGCAACCAGCAGCCCTTGGGGCTGCCCCCTCTATGGAGCAGCCATTCTTTTATTCTTTTACTTTCTTAATAAACTTGCTTTCACTTTGCACTGTGGAATCCTCCTGAATTTCTTGTGTGAGATCCAAGAACCCTCTCTTGGAGTCTGGATCGGGATCCCTTTCTGGTAACATTTCTACATGGCGAGATTATCCATAAATTTTGTTTTTTCTTTTACTAAACTGTATTTTCTGATTTTACTTAAGCGACCAAAAATGCAAGAATATATTGAAACTCAGAGTTAACGATCTTGAGTGTGTAAAAGGAATAACATGGTGAACCTATATATAGAGAGACGTGTGTATATCTATCTATATATATAGATATATATATGAAAGCTAAAAGTGAGTAGATTTTTGTCCCCTGCACTTTGTAACATTACATCAAATTCCTTCTTATTAGAAATAGTCTAAATTATTCAGACAACTTGGAGGCTGAAAAAAAAAATAGTCTGAATTAGTATTGTTTATTCCAAATTCTTCTTCTGTTTTTTTTTTTTTTCCTTTTGTGTTGAGGTCTTACTTTGTTGCCCGGGCTATAGTGCAGTGGCAAAATTTGGCCTTGAATTTCTAGGCTCAAGCTATCATCCCACCTCAGCCTCCTGCATAGCTGGGACTATAAGCACTCACCACTACACTTAGCTAATTTAAGATATTTTTTGTAGAGACAAGGTCTTGCTATGTCACCCAGGCTAGTCTTGAACTCCTGAGCTCAAGTGATCCTCCTGCCTTGGCCTCACAAAGCCTAGGGTATTACAGGTGTGAGCCACCATGCCTGGCCCCAAATTATTCTTTTAAATAACCTTTTATTACAAGATCATGATCAGGACTCAGTTTTGCTGAGCATTCCAACACTGGTAACTTTCATGCTTATAAATTGGCTATTTGGGTTGACACAATATATTAGCCAGCTAATTGTTTTCTTTTAAAAATCAAAATACTTGTGAACAAATTACTTAGCAAGCAGCAAAAAGCATTTTAGAATAGAATCAAAAGATTTTCCCTCCTCCACCAAAAATCCAGTTCTTTTATCTTGCAATCTTCATATTAAACATTAAAACTGTTAAACTACAAACTCTTAAAAAGAAATTAAAATACTTCTTCCTAAGATAGGCGACTAGAGCTAGAATACATTCTTTTCTGTAGCTGTAGTAACTCAAAACAATGACAGGTGAGGGCTGAATTACAGGGAAAAGAATAGTCCTATTTTCCCTCTCATTTCATCCCAACAATTAGGCATCAGAGCATAAGTGATGACTTCCGCTGGGGCAAAGCATTCTGGAAGCTAAAATTAGAGGTGGGTCCTCCCTGCTTTGTGTGAATATCAGGAAGTGGAATTGAAATGTAATTCCAACAGGCAACCTCCTGTTACTGAACACTTGCAGGATTTCAGATTTTATGCTAAGTGCAATACATTGTATGATTTAAACCTTACATCATTCTAATAAGTTAGATATTATTATTCACCCATTTTATGGATGAGGGAAGTGAAGCACAGAGTAGAGTAACTTGCCTAAGGTCACACAGCTGGTGAGTGAGTGAGTCAAGATTCATAATGCCATTATAAATGACATTACGTCATTCATAAATAATATTTTTTCCTGGAAGCAACCAAATGTTCATAAATAATAGGATAGACAAATAAATTGTTGCCTGGCCACATGAAACAACACTATGCAGCCATGAAAATGATCACACTATAGCTACCAACCACAACATGGATAAATCTCACAAATATAATGTGATTCCATGGACATAAAGATCAAAAATAGGCAAAATTAGTCTAAGGTGTTACAAGTCAATATAGCGGTTACCTTTGGGAAGGAAGGAGGAATTGGTGACTGGGAAGGATTCCAAGAGGGGGTTCTGGGGTCCTGTAATGTTCTATTTTTTTGACCTGCATGGTAGTTAAATGGATGTATCCATTTTGTAGTAACTCATTGAGCTGCACACTTATGATTTCTTCATTCTTATAAACGTATATCACTTGTCAATAGAAAGGGTTTATGTTTAAAAAAGCAGTGTCTCAGTTTAATTGCCTAATTGTTAATCACTATCTGATAAACACTGCTTTCTGCTGGCAGTAGTCTTTAGCACATCTCTGTGAAAGTCCTATCATTGATTTGATGCTGAGAAAAACCAGAGCTGGCTGAGTTGAAGATAACTGTGGTCAGTAAGGATCACAGATTGCAGTAGCTTAGGCCAGTGATAGCTGAGGATTCTCAAGAGAAGTTCTCCAAAGGCTAGCAAAGCACAGCTCTGTACAAAGCTGGAAGTGTACAAGCTCCTTGTGTGGCTGCAACCTTGTGTGTTAGCCCAAATGACACCTTTGTGTGATTTCTTAAAAGCCACTTCTCTTCTCAAGCAATTTGACTTCCATCTGCTGGAAAAATCCTTCAAGTCTAACAGGACCTGAATGTGAATACAACATGACAGAATAGTCTAGTGCACAATCTGCACAATTGTGTGTGTCATCCCTACTTTGACAGTACCTTATGAAACCTTTATTTCTGCTGAAAACATCATCACTAATCGTGAAGATAAATTTCTCACAAAAAGCACATTTTTCTCTTGGTTTTCAATGCCAAACACTCAGTTGGACAGAATCAAAGCAGAACCCAAAGAGTGATAGTATTTACTATGCAAATGGAAGAAGCAGCATGACAGGGCTCCCTGCCCTGCTGGGTTCTCTGATCCTCCTTGCCTATCTCAGTGCCTGGTTACTAAGATAAGAGGCTGGAGATGGGAGGATGTCGTGTAGCACTGGGGGAGGGGCAGGGATTGCGGGAGGGGGACAGCATCTGTAATCATCTTTCATCAAGGAAGTGAAATAAATGCCATATTTTATTAGCCCTTGATGGCTGGGGGTAATCACCTTTCATCAAGGAAGTGAAATAAATGCCATATTTTATTAGCCCTTGATGGCTGGGGGTAATCACCTAACTTAAACTGGCTCTGAAAGAGACGATATACGATCTTGATATCATAGTTCTGTTCTGTGACTGCTTCACCAGTTATTTCACCTCTTTTTTCTTTTTGAAAATTCAGTCCAAGTCTATATTTATTTATTTATTTTTCAGACAGAGTCTCATTCTATCACCCAGGGTGGAGTGCAGTGGTGCGATCTCAGCTCACTGCAACCTGTGCCTCCCAGGTTCAAGCGATTCTCCTGCCTCAGCTTCTCAAGTAGCTGGGACTACAGGCGTGTGGCAACAGGCTCAGCTAATTTTTGTATTTTTTGGTGGAGATGGGGTTTCACCATGTTGGACAGACTGGTCTCGAACTCCTGACCTCAGGTTATCTACCCTCCTTAGCCTCCGAAAATGCTGACATTACAGGCATGAACCACCACACCTGGCCCAAAGTCTGTATTTATTTAAAACTATTAGAAAATGAATATATGAAAATATATGATCAGAAAAAAAAAAGAAAAAGGAAAGAAAGGAAAGAAGAAAGGAAAAAATACAGATGAGCAAAAAGAACAAAATAAAAATAACTTAATTACTTGTCTTGCCATTTCCTAAGAATAAGCACTTTTTAGGTGTGATTAGAGTAAAACAGTTTGGTATATATCCTTGCAAATGCAAGTTGTATAAAAACAAATTACCCGCCTATGCCTGTGTCTACATATTTACACATGTCTATAGCTACATATATAACTATATCCATGTTTTTAGAATTTAGATATTTAATTCCAAAGGAGAAAACAAATTTGAGCATTATATTATATATGTGTAAATGTTTACACAATCATCATTCAACATTTTAAAAGTTATTATTTGCTTAAACATACAATAAATACTCAGTAAAACATAGAATATAGCCAAGAACTTGTAAGGTGTGTGTAACCGGTAGAATCAACCTAGATGCAGTGGCCTCACTGATCTGCCCAGTGGAGTATAGGGTCACTGCAAACTACTATTTCAAGATTTTCCATTATTACAAGGGCGTGCTTTTTAAAATGAATAACCATTAAAAACTTTTTAAAAAGCAATTCCATTGCTTGGATTCTTTTAATGTTTAAAATTCCACTTTTAGAAAATATATGGAAATACATGTTGAGAAAAAAAGAAAGAGAAGGAAAGAAAGGAAGAAAAAAAGAAAATGTAGATAAGCAAAAAGAACAAAATAAAAATCAATTAATTACTTGTCTTGCCTTTACCTAAGAATAACCACTTTTTAGGTGTGATTAGAATAAAACAGTTTGGTATATACCCTTGCAAATACAAGTTGTATAAGAACAAACCATCCACCTACATCTAATATTTTGTTTCTGCAAAAATTTACCGATTTTTATTCATATTAAAAATTAATATTCATATTTATTACAATTGTTAATAATTAACACTATTATTCTTGTTTTGTAATTTATTGCAGTTAAAACGGATGAAAAATGCTTTAAATGTGGTTGGCTCATAACTGAATAAATTTCCAGCTGCCACCTCTAGCAGGGTCCTCTGGAAAGGGATTAATGGTTGATAATGCTGTTAGACAAGAGACTTTGTGCAACTCTTTCTGCATATTTTTTTTGACAACTTCCAATAATACACTGGACAACTTCAAGTCTAGTATGATTATAAAGAGGGTTCTCATTAGACAGGGTAAGAAATCTCACACACAAGGTAAGCATAAGAACCAGTGAAGGAAACACACGTTCACATACCAGTAAGCCAGTAAGAAGGGGACCCCAGTGTGTCCAGCTGCTGAAGCCACAGTGACAATATGGCCGTGGTTATTCTTCATCATGGCTGGAAGAAATGCCTTTGTAGTCTAGAAATAGTTTTTATTAAAAGAGAAAAAAAATACTATATTTCAGACTCACAGACACATTAGGAATATTTTGAAACAAAAGTATATTTTTTTTAACATTGATCCTGGCATAAATGATAAAAATATAAACTAACAAATGCAGCATCAATAAGGTGACTGGATATGATGCCCACGTTAGAAAACCTAAGCAAAACAATGGCTACTGAAAGCTTTGAGAATCCATCTCATTTCAATTGCTAAATTCAGCCAGGCTTGGCGGCTCACGCCTGTAATCCCAGCACTTTGGGAGGCCAAGTCAGGAGGATCACTTGAGTTCAGGAGTTCGAGATCAGCCTGGCCAACATGGTGAAACCCCGTTTCTACTGAAAATACAAAAAATTAGCTGGGCATAGTGGCATGCACCTGTAATTCCAGCTACTTGGGAAGCCGAAGCATGAGAATTGCTTGAACCTGGGAGGCGGTGGTTGCAGTGAGCTGAGATTATGCCATTGCACTCCAGCCTGTGTGATAGAGACTCTGTCTCAAAAAAAAAAAAATTTGCTACATTTTTATGTTCCCCAGCCCTCCACCTCTTGTTACTGATGTCTTCCATTATCTTATATATTGAATAGGAATAATAATCTAGAGTTATCAAAAGAATTTACATTTAATGTGAAATTGTTTTTTTAAAAGTTTGGTTATATTATCAAAATACAGATATGAATAGCAATTTTCTATTGGTCATGAAATAATTCATGCAATAAGTATTTATTGTGTACCTACTATGTGCTGGGGATGAAAAAACAAATAAGATAATACCCAGCTAGGTGCAATGGCTCACACCTGTAATCCCAGCACTTTGGGAGGCTGAGGCAGGAGGATCACTTGAGTCCAAGAATTCGAGATCACCCTGTGCAACATGGCAAAACCTCAACTCCACAAAAATACAAAAACTTGCTGGGCATGGTGGTGTACTCCTGTAGTCCCAGCTACTAAGGAGGTGGAGGTGGGAAGATCACTTGAGCCCAGGAAGCTGAGGCTGCAGTGAGCCAAAATCACATCCCTGCACTCCAGCCTGGGCAACAGAGAGAGACCCCATCTCCAAACAACAACAACAAAAAGAGACAGTAACCTATATTTGAACAAACATAAAAACATAAGATATATGTCAATAACTTGGGAATATTAACATAAAATAATACTGCATTTTTATCAACCCCAATATACTTTTGAGATTGGTCATCCCAAACTCACATCCAAGAAAACTTTGAGGGACCTTTTTAAGACCTGATTATTTGGGCAATATTTGGAGACTTCAGAAATACACATAGCATATGTACATATATATAATTTAAGACCTTCAAAGGTGAGGTTTACAATAGGTTTGCAATTTTAGGGCCAGGAAATAACATGAGGCCTGAGCCTCGTACGAATCTGAAAGCCAGGGCAGTGGCTCATGTCTGTAATCTCAGCACTTTCGGGGGCTGAGGCAGGCCAATCACTTGAGCCGGAGTCAAGACCAGCCCGGGCAACATGGCGAAATCCTGTCTCTACTAAAAATATAAAAATTAGCCGGGCATGGTAACATCTGTAGCCCCAGCTACTTGTGGGGGCTGGAGTGGGAGGATCTCTCGAGCTTGGGAAGTTGAGGCTGCAGTGAGACAAGATCACACCACTGCACTCCAGCCTGGGCAACAGGGGAGATCCTGTCTGAAACAAAAAAGAGAATCTGAAAGCAAAGTAGATTCACCTTTATAAAATCACAGATGATGACTTAGATAGTCCCCAACTCTTTCTTTGCCTCTAAATAGGATCACATAGAGAAGTGAGAACCTAGCTTAGAATTAAAACATATACAAAGCCTGACATTTATTATTTATTATTGTTATTTATTATTGTTGTTATTGATATTGTCAGTGAGGAAGAACGATAGAATTTGGTCATAGCATGAAAAATGATCTCTTTGTAATGTTATCCCCGGTGCCTGAAGAAAACTTTAGCATTGATTTAATACTTTCTTATGTCTGCTGAAAGCCTCACTTTAATCTTTGGGATTTTCAAAAGGAATATTTTTGTAAAAGAAATCATACTCACCCAGAAATGTGCAAGTACATTAACTTCAAAAGTCTTTTCAATCTGAGGATCTTGTGTAGCAAACAAATCTGATGTGTAGACTACACCAGCATTATTTACTAAAATACTAACATCTCCAACTTCTGCTTTCACCTTCAGAAAACAAAATAAGGAAAATATATTTATTAAGAGGTATGAGGGTAAGTTTATACACAATAGCTATTTTTTTTTTTTTTGAGACAGATTCTTGCTCTGTTACCCAGGCTGCAGTGCAGTGGCAAAATCTTGGCTCACTGCAACCTCCACCTCCCGGGTTCAAGCGATTCTCCTGCCTCAGGAGTATGTGTTTTTCTGCTACATATGGAAAAAAGTGATTTTGTAATCCATGTGTCAACAGGAGAAAAAAATCCTTTTTATTTTAGGCACTTATGTCCAAAATAGATCTATCTGCAAGTGTATCCGGTGGAAATTTTCTTTTGCAATTTAGTCTCTTGACTTTGTTCTGTTGACTCTAGCTTAAGAGGCACTTGGCTAAGTAGCACTTTTTAAAACATTACTTCAAAAGGTAAGCAAAAAAAGTTAAATTGATGTGGCAAAATCAGGGACTACTATGAGAATTATGGAAAATTGATTACATTATTAAGCTGGCTACATTTTCTATTTCCATTTATTTTTGTGGTCTCTCTGGTCTATTGTTCAATTGCTCTCCATTAGGCGGCAGTACACTTAAGGGTGAAGAGTTGTTTCCTTGGATCTTAAGTCGAGTTTTGGCTCTGCCACTCATTATCTGTTGAACCTTGACCAAGTTACTTAACCTCTTAAAACTTCAATTCTTCCTCTGCAAAACAGAGATAATAATACAAGTTCCTTGTGAGCTGTTGTGAAAACAAATGAAATAATGCCTGTAAAGGAGCTAACGCTGTATCTGGTACACAGAGTAAACTGCTATTACTATCATTAGCATTATTTCAAAACCATTTGTACTTGTCTAAAAGTAACTTTTGTTTGTTTGTTTGCTTTTGTTTTGAGACTGAGTCTTGCTCTGTCGCCCAGGCTGGAGTGCAGTGGCGCAATCTTGGCTTACTGCAACTTCTATCTCCTGGGTTCAAGCAATTCTCCTGCATCAGCCTCCCGAGTAGCTGGGATTACAGGCGTGTGCCACCATGCCTGGCTAATTTTTTGTATTTTTAGTAGAGATGGGGTTTCACCATGTTAGCCAGGATGGTCTTGATCTCCTGACCTTGTGATCCGCCCGCCTTGGCCTCCCAAAGTGCTGGGATTACAAGCCTGAGCCACCACCCTGGCCCAAGTAACATGCGTTAAGGTTCTCTTCTTGACCTGCTCAGGTGTCTATGAAGGTACTTAATATAAAAATATAAGCTGAGTGCGGTTAGAGGCTTATGCCTCTGATTCCAGCACTTTGGGAGGCCAAGTCAGGCAATTCACTTGAGGTCAGGAGTTTGAGACCAGCCTGGCCCACATGGTGAAACCCCATCTCTACTAAAAATACAAAAATTAGCCAGGTGTGGTGGTGCATGCCTATAATCCCAGCTACTTGGGAGGCTGAGGCAGGAGAATTGCTTGAACCCAGGGGGCGGAGGTTGCAGTGAGCCAAAGTCATGTCACTGCACTTCAGCCTGGGTGACAGAGAGAGACTGTCTCAAAAAAAAAAAAAAAAAAAAAAAGAAAAACCAAAAAACAAAATATAGAAATATAAATATAAGGTAAATAATATAAAGATACAAATGTATGTTTTTCTAATATACATGCGTGGTATGTGTGTTTTCTCTTGAAAATTCTATTTTCGTATTGATTCAGAAGGAAGAGTATTTGAGAAATTAAAATGGTTATGTGGAAGGGCTTATGTAAACCCTTATGGCCAGATTTCAAAGGTTATTGCAGCTATCATAGGTGAAATGATTTCAGCTGAGGAAATAAAAACAAAAGAACAAGGCTAGCTGCTAAGAGCAATAGAAGGGATCCACGGGCTGTGCAGACTATTTGTAGGCCAGGCATAGTGGCTTACATCTATATTCCCAGCACTTTGGGAGGCTGAGTCGGGTTGAGGCCAAGAGTTCAAGGCCAGCCTGATCAACATAGTGAAACTGCATCTCTATTGAAAACACAAAAATTAGGTGGGTGTGATGGTGGGCACCGTAATCCCAGCTACTTGGAAGGCTGAACTGGGAGGATTGTTTGAACCTGGGAGGTGGAAGTTGCAGTGAGCCAAGATCATGCCACTGTACTCCAGCCTGGGCAACAGAGCAAGATTCCATCTCAAAAAAAAAAAAAAAAAAAAAAAGAAAGAAAGAAAAAAAGAAAAGAAAGAAAAAAGTTCTGATACTAAAATGGCTACATCAAAATAGGTACTTCAAAATATCTGATAATCACATGGCCTTGTATATATACTCTGTTTAGGTATATAACCTTAGGATGATTTCAATAAAGGCACTGTAGTTAAAATATATAAAATAGGTTAAAATAATAAAATGACCTTTTTCAGAGCAGCCTATTTCCAGATGAGTCTCTCAATTAATTTTTTTTAGGTAACTAAGGAAGTTGGGCTAGTAGGTTCCCCCTAACAACGACTAATAACAAAATTATATAGAAAATATTGGTAGTTCCATTACAGTACTAATAACTAATATTACAAAGTGACTGCTGTAGGCAAGTACTGTTCTAAGTAGTTTACATCATTAATTCATTTAATCCTTATTTGTAACCCTATGAGGTAGGTATTACTGTGATCTCCATTCCAGGGTTGAGTAAACTTAGACACAGAAAGGTTAAGGAACTTGCCCAAGGTTATATAGCTGGTATTAACTAGAAGAGCAGATTTTAAACCTGGGAGGCTAGCTCCAGAATTCGTAGTCTTAAACACTATTCAATACGCTCATTTCTATGAAGGATGATCATTGTTAATTTAAGTAAAATAGTTATTGATAATGCAGATTTTTTTGCCTGTAGGTCTTGCTGTTACTGTACTCCCTCCCAGGAAAGCTATTTTCCACCCCTGGCCTGGCCATTTCTACTTATTCTTTTCTTTTTTTTTTTTTTTTTGAGACAGAGTCTCACTGTCTCCAGGTACCAGGCTGGAGTGCAGTGGTGCGATCTCAGCTCAATGCAACCTCTGCCTGCCGGGTTCAAGCAATTCTTCTGCCTCAGCCTCCCAAGTAGCTGGGACTACAGGTGCGCACCACCACGCCCAGCTAATTTTTGTATTTTAGTGGAGATGGGGTTTCACTATGTTGACCAGGATGGTCTTAATCTCTTGACCTTGTGATCCACCCGCCTTGGCCTCCCAAAGTGCTGGGATTACATGCGTCAGCCACCGCGCCCGGCTACTTATTCTTTTAACATAGCTCAAGCCTCACCAATAATACAAAGGTATCAGTTAGAAGTAAAAGATACAGATTTAAAAATGAAAGTTAAAGATGAACTCAGACCAAGCGTGGTGGCTCACATCTGTAATCCCAACACTTTGGGAGGCCAAAGTGGGCTGATCACCTGAGGTCAGGAGTTCGAGACCAGCCTGGCCAACATGGTGAAACCCCATTTCTACAAAAACACAAAAATTAGCTGAGCATAATGGCACGTGCCTGTAATCCCAGCTACTCAGGAGGCTGAGGCAGGAGAATTGCTTGTGAATCTGGGAGGCGGAGGTTGCAGTGAGCTGAGATCCTGCCATTGCACTCCAGGCCTGGGCAACAGAGTGAGACTCCATCTCAAAAAATAGAAAATAAAAAAAAATGAACTCAAATCTAAAATTCCATAAACAAAGAGGTTTTCAAGTCTGGCTGAATCAGAATCTTTATACTGCTCTGAATCAGAATATCCAGTGGTAAAGTCCAGGAATGTATTTTAAAGAATCTGCCCAGGTAATTCTGATGACCTTTCTACCATTGAGGCATTTTGTTAACAGGTACAAGTGAGAATGCGTTCAGAGTGAAACCTCATTAAATATAGCACATCTCAGTTGTATCTAGAAGAGGCAAATAATGCTTTATAGAAAATCTGCTGGGAGCGTGACTCACGCCTATAATCCCAACACTTGGGAGGCTGAGGTGGGTAGATCATCTAAGCTTAGGAGTGCGAGATCAGCTGGGCAACATGGTGAAACCTCATTTTCTACCAAAAATGCAAAAAATTAGCTGGGCATGGTGGCACACACCTGTGGTCCCAGCTACCTGGGAGGCTGAGGTAGGAGGATTGCTTGATTCTGGGAGGTGGAGGTTGCAATGAACCAGACTCATGCCACTGCACTCCAACCTAGGTGACAGAGTGAGACCCCTGTCTCAGAAAAAAAAAAAAGAAAATAAAGAAAAAGAATAGAAAAGAAAAGAAATAGCTCTATCTACAATAAAAACCTGATAAAGAATAGCTTTATTGTAACTTTCTAACCCAATTCTGTGAATGGGCTTCAGAAGACCCTGTCAGTGATTCTGCAATTGTCATCCGGGGATACTTACCTCTATGATAATCATGGGTGAGGTGAGGGTGTGTGGGATGCAGGGTGCATAGGGTCCACTTGAGGCCCTGACAGCAACCTACTGAAAGAAAACCTCTGGGAGTGGAGCCCCATAGTATATATTTTTTTAACAACTCCCTGGAAAATTCCGGAACATACTAATATTTGAGAGCTTCAGTTTTCAGTTCTAGTTTTGAGTTTGCTATGAGCTAGCTCTATAAACTTGGTCAAATAATATTTCTCAGTTACTTCACCTGTGTCATGTACAGACTGGGTCATCTCCAAAACATCTTTTAGCTCTAACATGGTATGATTCTAACTAAACACAAAATTTCACCTTCTTTGCAGAGTTGTAAATATCTTCTCGGTTGCTGCAGTCTACCACAAAGGTATGAACCTTGGCACCCAGTTCGCTGCATCTGGCAGCTGTTTCCTCCAGTCCAAGCTAGAAAAAGCAACAAAGAGGGTAAGGTAATAACTGATATGAGCATATTATATCAACAGCTATAATATATATTTTTAAAAGTAGTGAGATGAATTGGGCAAGAATTTAATGATACATTTTTGGCAGGTATATAAGCACATTTTACTTTTAGTATTTTGACTAGCTTCTTCTATTTGGAACTGAATTTAAAGCAAACTTCTTAAAAGAAGGTACAAATCTTAAAATACTAGTTTTACATTTATGAACTTTAAAGACTTTGTGAATGTCAATATCTCTGTGTATTACATATCAGGCTTTAAAAAATATAACGTTAAACTTTTTTCCATGTCATTAAAAACTATTCATGAACGTCAGTTTACTGGCTGCAAAAGAAAGAATGAGTTAACTACCATTCATTAAACCATTCATTCTTTCAGCATTTTAATGTGAAGGTCATATTCACTGAGCTCAGAAGAACCTTGACACAAATATGAATGAGGTAGAGTCCCGACCCCAAGGAGTGCTCTGGGTAGTAGAAGAAACATTAGGATTATAGTTAAGTAGGACCACATAATACTGTTATTGTTTTGATAATAAAGGATTAAATATTGTCAGTTTCAACCTAATACATTGTGATGAGTATCACAGCAGAGTTCTATACAGGGAGTTATGGGAACACAGAGGGGCACACAATACAATTCTAGCAGTGGCTTGCTATGCCCTTTCACCTGCTTTCCCCGGGGTGAAAGGACATGTCAGGCAGGGTGTGGGTAAAGACAGACAGGAGACTGGTCTTGTGGAAACCACTAGTAGGATCAGTGTTGTTGGATGGATCATTAAGTTCAAGGCCAGAAGAAGTTCAGATTAAGGTCCCACATGTCATATTAAGTTTTGTCAAAAAGCGAATGGGGAGCCACTGATTAAATGACAGAGTCAGGTTTATGTGTTATGTTGATTATTCTGGCTGACGTATGGAGGGTGGATTTTAGGGGTCGACACTGGAGTTAAAAAAAATACAAGAGGCGGTTACAGTAATTTAGGTAATAGATGACACAAACTTGAATTGTGGCACTAGTAGAAAAAAGGTAGAGGAAAGAATATCCTTTAAAATACATGTTTAGGAGGCAAAATCAGTAAGACTTGGTGAGTAGATGAGGAAGGGTGGGGAGGAGCCACATCTACATCTTTGCTTTCTACTTTTGGTAGCTGGCAAGATCACGCTGCCACATGTCAGACAGAGATGACAGGGAGACGGCAGATTTGAGAAAAGGGGTGATGAGTTCAATTTGGGGCACTGATTTTGAGTCAATTTAAGTTCAGGATCACACCATTGGGGTTTTTTAAATTATTATTTATTTTATTTTATTTTATTTGAAAGAAAGAAAAAGAGAAAAGAAGAAAGAAAGCAAGAGTGAAAGAAAAAAAAAAGAATGTAAGAGAGAAAGAAAGAGGAAGAGAAAGAGGGAGAGAGAACGGGATTCTTGTTCTATTGCCCAGGCTAGAATGCAGTCTAAAAATGGGTATTAAAAACCTCCTTTATGCCAATAATTGTGCTTAACAATGGA
>CAUYLG010063821.1:0-17477 GCA_963573385.1 Cacajao melanocephalus
TCTCAGCCCAAAATCTCCTGAAACTGATAAGCAACTTCAGCAAAGTCTCAGGATATAAAATCAATGTGCAAAAATCACAAGCATTCCTATACACCAATAACAGACTTAAAGAGAGCCAAATCAAGAACGAACTGCCATTCACAGTTGCTACAAAGACAATAAAATACCTAGGAATACAACTAACAAGGAACATAAAGGAGCTCTTCAAGGAGAACTACAAACCACTGCTCAACGAAATAAGAGAGGACACAAACAGATGGAGAAACATTCCATGTTCATGGTTAGGAAGAATCAATATCGTGAAAATGGCCATACTGCCCAAAGTAATTTATAGACTCAATGCTATCCCCATCAAGCTACCAATGACCTTCTTCACAGAACTGGAAACAATCACCTTAAACTTATGGAACCAAAACAGAGCCCGCATAGCCAAGTCAATTCTAAGCAAAAAGAACAAAGCTGGAAGCATCACACTATTGGACTTGAAACTATACTACAAGACTACAGTAATCAAAACAGCATGGTACTGGTACCAAAACAGAGATATAGACCAATGGAATGGAACAGAGGCTTCAGAGGCAACACCACACATCTACAACCATCTGGTCTTTGACAAACCTGACAAAAACAAGCAATGGGGAAAGGATTCCCTGTTTAATCAATGGTGTTCGGAAAACTGGCTAGCCATGTGCAGAAAGCAGAAACTGGACCCCTTCCTGACACCTTACACTAAAATTAATTCCACATGGATTAAAGACTTAATCATAAGACCTAAAACCATAAAAACCCTAGAAGAAAGCCTAGGCAAAACCATTCAGGACATAGGCATAGGCAAGGATTTCACGACCAAAACACCAAAAGCATTGGCAACAAAAGCCAAAATAGACAAATGGGACCTCATCAAACTCCACAGCTTATGCACCGCAAAAGAAACAGTCATTAGAATGAACCGGCAACCAACAGAATGGGAAAAAATTTTTGCAATCTACCCATCTGACAAAGGGCTGATACCCAGTATCTACAAAGAACTAAAATAGATTTACAAGGAAAAAACAAACAAGCCCATTCAAAAGTGGGAGAAGAATATGAACAGACACTTTATAAAAGAAGACATACATGAGGCCAACATACATGGAAAAATGCTCATCATCACTGGTCATTAGAGAAATGCAAATCAAAATTACACTGAGATACCATCTCATGCCAGTTAGAATGGCGATCATTAAAAAATCTGGAGACAGATGCTGGAGAGGATGTGGAGAAATAAGAACACTTTTACACTGTTGGTGGGAGTGTAAATTAGTTCAACCATTGTGGAAGATGGTGTGGCGATTCCTCAAGGGCCTAGAAATAGAAATTCCATTTGACCCAGCAATCCCATTACTGGGTATATATCCAAAGGATTATAATCTTTCTACTATAAGGACACATGCATACGGATGTTCACTGCAGCACTGTTTACAATAGCAAAGACCTGGAACCAACCCAAATGCCCATCAGTGATAGACTAGACAGGGAAAATGTAGCACATATACACCATGGAATACTATGCAGCCATAAAAAACGAGTTCGTGTCCTTTGTAGGGACATGGATGAACCTGGAAACCGTCATTCTCAGCAAACTGACACAAGAACAGAAAATCAAACACCGCATGTTCTCACTCATAGGTGAGTGTTGAACAATGAGAACACATGGACACAGGAAGAGGAGCATCACACATTGGGGTCTGTGTGGTCGGGGAATAGGGGAGGGACAGCAGAGGGTGGGGAGCTGGGGAGAGATACCATCGGGAGAAATGCCAGATACAGGTGATGGGGAGGAAGGCAGCAAACACTGCCATGTGTGTACCTATGCAACAATTTTGCATGTTCTTCACAGGTACCCCAAAACCCAAAATGCAATTTAAAAAAAAAAAAAAAAAAACTACATGTAGCTTCAATATTTGTTAATGGGTATATGATATGAAAAAATGTAGAATGTGACATAAGTACTGTGTTGAATGGAGTAAAATTGTTTAAGTGTTCTATATTTACAAGCTGACTTTTGCTTCAGGCCAGGAGTTCAAAACCAGTATAGTCAATATAGCAGGACCCTGTTTCTTAAATAAGTACATAAATAAAATTAAATAAAGATCTCGGAAAGCTATTTAGTCTTTTTAAGGAAGTAGCAGCTGGGCCTGATAGCTCATGCCTGGAATCCTAGCACTTTGGGAGGTCAAGGCAGGTGAATTGCTTGAGCCCAGGAGTTCAATAGCTGCCTGAGCAACATGGCAAAACAAAAAATACTAAAAAATTTTGTCATACATGGTGGCATGTGCTTGTAGTTCCAGCTACTTTGGAGAGGCTGAGATAGGAGTATTGCTTGACCCCGGGGAGGTCAAGGCTGCACTGAGCTATGAATGCACCACTGCACAACAGCCTGAGTAACAAGGCAAGACCCTATCTATACAAACCAAAAAGCTATTTTGTTATCTGAAGCTAGATTTTATAACTATGAGATGTTTTATGTAAGTTTCTTGGAAATTACAAAAAAAAATACTGTAGTGGATACACAGAAAAAGAATCATGGTGGGCGTGGTGGCTCACGTCTGTAATCCCAGCACTTTGGGAGGCCGAGTCCAGCTGATCATGAGGTCAAGAGATCGAGACCATCC
Source organism: Cacajao melanocephalus (assembly GCA_963573385.1). Classification (NCBI taxonomy): domain Eukaryota; kingdom Metazoa; phylum Chordata; class Mammalia; order Primates; family Pitheciidae; genus Cacajao; species Cacajao melanocephalus. Next base: position 2,655 of record CAUYLG010063821.1, read on the forward strand.
TGGCCAACATGGTGAAACCCGTCTCTACTAAAAGTACAAAAATTAGCTGGGCATGGTGGCATACACCTGTATTCTCAGCTACTCAGGAGGCTGAGGCAGGACAATCACTTCAACCCGGGAGGTAGAGGTTGCAGTGAGCAGAGATCGCTCCGTTGCACTCCAGCCTGACAACAGAGCGAGACACATTCTCAAAAACAAAACAAAACAAAAAAAAACCCTCCATGTAAAAAATAAAACAAAAAAGTATCAAAGCATGTAACAACAAAAACAACAAAAATTCAAGAACTCTGGTATAAAAGCAACAAGAAAAATTATTAAAACTACATACAGGTTTGATAATTTGTTAATGGGTATATGATATAAAAAGATGGAATGTGACAAATACTGTGTTGAAGGGAATAAAATTGTTTAATTTTTCTATACCTAGAAGCTAACTTTTACTTGAGGCCAGGAGTTCAAAATCAGTCTGTTCAATATTAGCAGGACCCTGTCTTTTAAATAAGTACATGAATAGAATAAAATAAAATAAAGATTCCAGACAGCTATTTCATCTTTTTTAAAAAAGCAAGAGCTGGGCTTGATATTGCGTGCCTGTACACCTAGCACTTTGGGAGGCCAAGGCAGGTGCACTGCTTGAACCCAGAAGTTCAAGACCAGACTGAGCAATGTGGCAAAATCCTGTCTCTATATAAAATACTAAAAAAATTAGCTAGACGTGGTGGCGTGTGCTTGTAGTCCCTGCTGCTTGGGAGGCTGAGATAGGAGGATTGCTTGAGCCTGGAGAGGTTGAGGCTGCACTGAACTATGAATGCACCACTACACTACAGCCTGGGTAACAAAGCAAGACCTTATCTGTACAAAACAAAAAGCTAAATTGTATCTGAAGTTAGATTCTATAACTATGAGATGTTTTACATAAGTTTCTCAGAAATTACCAAAAAAAAAAAACTAGTGGATAGACAAAATAAAAAGAATCGCCGGGCGCGGTGACTCACACCTGTAATCCCAGCACTTTGGGAGGCTGAGGTGGGTGGTTCACCTGAGGTCAGGAGTTCAAGACCAGCCTGATCAATATGGTGAAACCCCATCTTTATAAAAAAGATTAAAATAAAACATAAAAAAAAGAAAAAGAATCAAAGCATATAAGAACAAAAATTCACGAAAACACAAGGGAAGACAGCATGAAAGAATTAAAAAACAGAAACCACTAAATGGTCAGAAAACCGTTAAAAAAATGGCATACGTTCTTATCAATCAGTAATTCCTTTAAATATATAGATTTAGTTATCCAATAAAAACACATTGCTATAGTTCTGAGTGTCCCCTCCAAAATTCATGTTAAAATTTAACTACCATTGTGAGAAATTAAGAAATGAGACCCTTAAGAAGTTATTAGGTCATGAGAGCTAAGGATTAGTATCATTATTTCCACAGTGGGTTAGTTATCAGGAAAGTGGGTCTATTATAAAAGTGAGCTCTGGTCTACACCTTCTGTCATCCTCAAGCCTTTGGTCATGTTGTGATATGGAAGTATGATTCTCACCAGATGGGAATGACATGCTCTTGAACTTCTTGGCATCCAGGATTGTCAGTTAAGGAAACTTCTATTCTTTATAAATTACCAACTCTGGGATATTCTGTTATTGAAGTAAAAAATAAACTAAAACATTCACAGAATGTCTGAATAGATTGAAAAAATCAACACTACAGTTCCATACTTCATGACCTGAGACTTATTATTAAAAAAAAAAATCAACACTATGCTGTGCACAAGAGACTTACTTTAGATTTAAGGACATATATAGGTTAATGGTACAAGGATGAAAAAGAATATTCCATGCCAGTAATAAAGAGTGTAGGAGTGGCTATATTTACATCAGACTAAATAGACTTCTAGAAAAAACAATCTGTCAGAAAAAAAGAACTTTATTATATAGTGATGAGTCTAATTTGTAAAAAAAAAAAATATATATATATATGTACCAAATACTGGAGCACATAAATATATAAACATATATTAACAAAACTGGAGAAAGAAACAGACAGGTATTATAGGGGACTTTACTGCCCCACTTAATACATCATTCAGACAGAAAGCTAGTAAAAAAAAAAAATGTACTTGTATAGCACTATAAAATTGCACCTAACAGATATGTACAGAACATTTCATCCAACAGTATAATTTATATTCTTCTCAAACACACATGGAACATTCTCCAGGACACATCATAAATCTGGGCCACAACAAAAACAAATGAGACTTTTCATTTTTAAAAAGACTGAAATCATATCAAGTTTTTAAATCACAATTTTATAAAACTAGAAATCATTATAAGGAAAAGTGAAAAACTTACAAATATGTGGCTATTAAACAACATGTTTCTGAACAACCAACGGGTCAAAGAAGAAAAAGAAAGAAAAATGGCCGGGCGCGATGGCTCACGCCTGTAATCCCAGCAGTTCTGGGAGGCCCAGGCAGGTGGATCACGAGGTCAAGAGATCAAGACCATCCTGGCCAACATGGTGAAACCCCCATCTCTACTAAAAATACAAAAAAAAAAAAAAAGAAGAAAAGAAAGAAGAAGAAAAATCACAGAGTATCTTGAGAAAACTGAAAATAGAAACAGGACATATCAAAACTGAAATGTAACAAAAGATGTTCTAAGATTTTTATAGTAATATATTTTTATATTAAGAAAAAAGATCTCAAATAAACTATGAAACTTTAATCCTCGAAACACTTGAAAAATAACTAATCACAATGTTAGCATAATAATAAAAATTAGACCTTTAATAGAAACAAATTAGAGACTTAAAAGACAAAAAAGATGAAAGGCAGAGAAAGAATTTACAGATAAAAAATTTTCTAAAACAAAGGTTTACAGAAAAGGAAGGAATGTAAATATTCTTCCTTTATTTTCCAGTTGGAGGACTAAATATCTTATTTCTATTTTGCACGTATATTACAATACCCACATCCAAAAACTCTGCTTTGAACTTATGGACATCTGATTTCCAGCAGGGCCTGGATTTAGGCACCTTCAGGGTGACCTTGGGCATATTATGTTCACAGGAAGGAGTCTGTGGAGAAAAATGCTGAATAAGAAAAGGTGCTATCAAGAACCCATGGGTGAGGGTCAGTGCACAGTTGCTGAAAGGACTGGTTAGTGCTACAGATACTGGCCCAGACAGGGTACCTCTAACTTATAAATGTGTGCGTGCAGGAACATAAGATGGTCAGGTGATCCAGAAGCCCAGGCTACTGCAGGAAAGAGGTTACTGGTACAGATTCAAGATCTGGGAGGGAGAAAGATGATGAGACTTCTGGACACTTATGTGGCCTCTTGGTGGAAAACTCTAGAAGCAGAGATACATAATTCCTGAGTGAAGCTTTGTCATCAGAGAAGCATGGCCCCACCATTGCCTAGCATGTATGTGTGTGAATATGCAGAAATCACATTGTAGCAGCAGGGTGGAAGGAAGAGTCTGTTCTCAGAACTCCTTCCTTTAGGTCCTCAGTCCCCTTTGACCCCTGGAGGAGACCTAGAACAGTATGACAGCTTGTGAGCCTAAAAAAAAAAGAAAAAGAAAAAAAAAAAACCTCTCCACTCTACAACAGACCCAGTGTCTCCCTTCAACTAAGGCTGCTGGGAAATCTATTTTTTTTGAGAAAGGGCCTCACTTTGTCACACAGGCTGGAGTACGGTGGTGTGACCTTGGCTCATGGCAGCATCGACCACCCAGGATTTCCCTGCTCCAGCACCTCCCCAGGTAGCTAGGAATACAGGTGTGTGCCACCACGCCCAGCTACTTTTTTTGGATTTTTGGTAGAGATGGGATTTCGCCATGTTGCCCAGGCTGGTGTTGAACTCCTAAGCTCAAGCAATCTGCCCTCCTTGACTTCCCAATGTGCTAGGTTTACAGGTGTGAGCCACCACACCCAGCCTAGTATCTTTAGTCTAACACCAAATATATGAAGTTTTCTGAACACCAACCAATTCTCCAGCACAAACTGGGCATCCAACAACTCAATTCTGACAATACCCAGGGTCAGCATAGAACCCACCGATTCAAGGCTCAGCCCCACAACACTGCTTCCACTGCACATGCCAGTCACAAGCCCCAGGGGCCCATCTGCTACTTCTGAGCAACTATCTATAAATCGTGGGCTTCCGTAACTCCCTCCTTCAAGTTAAAAGATTTGATAAAACTACAAAGAACTTGGCAAAAGCACTTTACCTGTGTTTACCAGGTTATTGCACTGGATACAACTCAGTAAAAGCCAAAAGGAAAATATATATAGGACAAAGAAAAGCAGGGAAAGCATGAGTCAGGTAGTGAATTGTGGTAGTTATACATCTTTCCAATCCTCTGTTTTGCAAGAAAAGCTTACTGCAAAGAAATACCCTTTTCATTATGACTTTGATGATGCTCCCTCTTTAGATACCACAAATTCACAGGCTCTACATTCTCATTTTTCCCTCATAAACAATTAAATAATTTTGTCTTCAGTGTTCAGAGCAGAATACTTATTAGCCAAACTGCTCAAGTTTCTCTCCTTCCCTCAGGCCCCTGGACTCTGCTCCACCTTCAGTCTGAGCCAGCATACAACCCCTCTTCATTCCCCTCCCAAAACAGGCTGACTTCAGGATGAAACATCCTTACTCCCCTCTCCCTCCCACCTTCTTTCTAATCTTGTTTGTTCTTTCATATGAAAAACAGCCCTTTTCTGCCTCATTTTGGAGATGCTTACAGGTCTTATGCTTGGTGCTTTTCCACTGCAATACTCCTTAGAGTAAAGCCACTTCTTTCCTATATCAGAACTTTTTATTTCATGATATCTAGAAACAGCCCCATGACAATAAAAATTACACCCTCTCAGAGGACATCACAACCCTCCTCCCATCCCAACTCTCACTGCATCTGCCTGTGGATATCCAGCTTTCCAGGCGTCTGTAGCTTCTCAGTATGAAGGCTCCTTTCATGTCTCATTTGAGCCAGGCTGGGCCACCTGCAGAAAAGGTTCCCCAGGAAGAAACTACTGGGCTACTTACTGATGACCTCCTTTGGCAGGGTCAAGATTGGCCTTGCCCTGCAGTCAACAGGCTTAGGTCTCTGATTCCCAGTTTTTGACTTAGTTTTTATATAAAAGAACTCAAGTGTTTAAAGAATCCAGCAAAATTCCTCAACCTCAGTGCTTATATTTATAGGAGGAAAGGAGATTGTAAGGCACTTACATTTTATACTTCAATGAGAAAAGTCAAAATATCTATCCATTTCAGACAATAAACATGTCATTTAGGTATTATTTCCATAATAACAAATAAGTAATCATACATGAGCATTACCAGGAATGTCAAATCCTAGTCCATAAAATTTAACATTAAATTCAGACATCCAGTTAACAGGATACAGAGCAGACTTATTCTTTATCACAAAGTCTCCACCATGCAAAAAAGAGAAACTGATGTTTCGGCACATCTCTGTAAATCACCAATTTATCTACCATAATTTCTTCTAAAAAGTGTACCCAATTTTTTTTGGAAGAAATTATGGTAGATAAATTGGTGATTTACAGAGATGTGCCAGATAAATTGGTGATTTACAGAAGTGTACCTAAAAATTGGTACACGTCTCTGTACCCATAAAGGAAATGTTTTCTACTTTTTTTACCCAGTAACATTCCCATAACTAAAGCCCTGAGGTTCTTTTTGAAACCACTCCCAAAATGTACAGATCTCAAACACTTATTACACAACCTCAAGGGAAAAATGAAAGAATTTTTAACAAATCACTAGACATTTTTTGAATTCACATTTTTATGCCTCTTTGAGAATATTTTCCTATTTTTCAAGCTCTACCAATAAAATGCATTGTACAATTAATAAAAATGGAAGTTGAAATAAGTAAACAATTTTTTCAAGATAACAAACCCAAGGAGTGGCAGTACTGGCTGGAATAATGATACGTCCGACCCAAGTGTCAAGTCGGGTTTTGTGTCCTATGATGTACATCCTCCCACCTTCATCCGTCTCACTTAAGTACTCAATGACCACCCCCCCCACCCCCCCACCAAGAGCCTCTGCACTGCGTCCCCCTGTGTGCCTGGAGTACATACTTTTTTTATTTTTTTTTGCAGGTCCTTGCACCATCTTGCTAGAATGGACTTTGTCTTCGAGGATATTATCTTTTTCTCCCTTCACAATTCTGAAAAAAATCCAGATGGTGGAAATTATTTCTGCCTTTCCCCTCAATATCAGAATTCCATTGGCCGAACAGCAATGTGTCTCCAAAAATGGACAGTGGATTTGAGAAAAGAAAATCTTAATGTCACAGGGATGTGGCTTTTTAAATGAAGTGTAAACCACAAGCGTGCTTTGAGCACCAGGGCACCCAGCTGCTCCCCTGAGAGGGTCCACCCCACACCTCAGGCCATCCACTGTAAGGAGATGGTGCAGTAACTGTTATTCCCTAAACACTCCAAGAGACGTGGCTGCTGTGGGTATCTGGGATCGTCCCTAGACGGTTCTGAAGCCTAGGACCAGGAAAAGACAACAGGATGGCTGAGGACAAATTACCCTGTAAAGTTGGGAACCTAAACCCAAAACCATTCCGATAAGGTGTCTGTATCTGAAGAAGACAAAAGAAGAGGCACAAAGGATGCAGTTTTACCACTGTTATTCGACATAGTACTAGAAGTGCTAACTAGAGCAATAAGAGGAAAAAAAGGGGCATCCGAACTGGAAAGGAAGAAGTAAAATTATCTTTGTTTGCAGATGATGTGGTCTTATATTTGGAAAAACCCAATTCATTAAAACACTACTAGAATTGATTGAATTTAGTCAAGATGTAAGATTAAAAGCCAGCTGGTAGTGGTGGCTCACGCCTGTAATCCCAGCACTTTGGGAGGCCGAGGCAGGCAGATCACCTGAGGTCAGGAGTTTGAGACCAACCTGGCCAACATGGTGAAATCCATCTCTACTAAAAAAATACAAAAATTAGCTCATGCCTGTAGTCCCAGCTACTGAGGAGGCTGAGGCAGGAGAATTGCTTGAACCTGGGAGGCGGAGGTTACAGTGAGCAGAGATCATGCCAATGCACTCTAGCCTCGGCGACAGAGCGAGACTTCTCAAAAAAAAAAATTAAAAGATTAGTAGTGTGTCTATATGCTAACAGTGAACAATGTGAAAAAGATATCAAAAGTAATCCCATTTACAATAGCCACAAATTAAAGTTAAATACCTAGGAATTAAGCGAAGAAGTGAAAAATCTCTACAATGAGTACTATAAAATATAAAACACTGATGCAAGAAATTTAAAAAGACAAAAAATTGAATAATATTTTATGTTCATGAATAGGAAGAATCAACATTTTAAAAATGTCCATACTACCCAAAGCAATCTACAGGTTTAATACAACGTCTAGAAAAACATCAATGCCATTCTTCACAGAAATCGAAAAAACAATCCTACAATGTAGACAGAACCACAAAAGAATCAGAATAGCCAAAGCCATTGTAAGAAAAAAGAAACCTGAGGAATCATAGTATTTGACTTTAAATGATACTACAGAGCTACAGTAATTGAAACAGCGTGAAACTGATCAGTGAAACAGTAGAAAACATGCAGAGACATATTCATATATCTATGGCAAACTTATTTTTGACAAAGGTGTCAAGAATATACTGGGATTACGGGCATGAGCCACCATGCCCAGCCCCACTTCTGAGCATCTATTCAAAATACACAAAGTGTACCTGAAAGAAATATTTGTACATCCTAGTTTACTGCAGCAATATTCACTGCATTAGTTTATTCCAGCATTGCTATAAAGAAATACCTGAGACTGGGTAATTTGTTTTAAAAAGGAGGTTTACCTGGGTCATGGTTCTGCAGGCTGTACAGAAAGCACAGCAGCTTCTGCTTCTGGGGAGGCCTCAAAAAGCTTCCAATCATAGCAGAAAGCGAAGGGACGGTGAGTCATCTTACATGGTGGGAGCAGTAGTAAAAGAGAGTGAGAGAAGAGGTGCCACATACTTTTGAAAAATGAGACCTCAGGAGAACTCACTCACTATGGCAAGATAGTACCAAAGGAGCTAAGCTACACCATTCATGACAAGCCAACCCTATGACTCAATCGCCTCCCACCAGGCCCCACCTCCAACATTAAGGATGGCAATTTGACATGAGATTTGAACGAAAACGCAGATCCAAAAAATATCATTTACAAAAGCCGAAAAGTAAAAAAACTCAAACATCCTTCAATGGATAAATGATTTAAAAAGATGTGGTTTGTACATAAAATGAAATATTCTTTAGTCTCAAATAAAAATATCTTGTCAGATGCTACAATAAGGATAAATCTTAAAGCCATTATTTTAAGAGAAGTAAGACACCAACAAAGTGATAGTATATGATTCCACTTTTATACAATATTTTAAGTAGTAAACTAGGAAATAGAAGTAGAAAGATGCTTGCCTATGGTTAGAGTTGTGAAACCTCAGTGGAGCCAGAACTCAAGGAGGGTTATTTAGAAAAAGCAGGCCCTCACCCAGGTGGCCAACTCAAGAGCCGATATACATGGCTACAGATAGGGAAATGGTGCACCGAGCTTTGTCTTACTGAAAATTATGAAGCAGTTCTGCAACTATCTCAGACTCCTCTCACTTACAGTCCACAAGTGGTCCTTCTCATCAAGAGACCTGCCAGGAGACACACCCAGCCATAACCCTGGAGGCAGGCCTGTATATCTTGGCCTCGACTGTGCTCCCTGAAGCAGCCCTGTGACTCAGTTCTAGCCCTCACAGTCACAGTCTGTGGCCAGCTGCATACACTCTGGGACCCACATAAAGACTTGTGAAAACTGTCCCCAGGTAGTCAGCAGAAGCCAAACCCATTCACACACTTGGTATCTGGCCCATCATATGCAGACAAACTTCAAAACCCGACCCTACTGCCTGCCATACAGATTAATGTCCTCAAGGATATTTAATCTTTCCAGAGCCTACAAAGAATCCATGACTGTCCAAATCTCTGGTAACACAACCTCAAAGGCAGACCCCACAGCAGACCCAGCAGCATCCTTGTGACCCAGCTACAACCCTTCTCTGCAAACCCAGAGGTAATCTCATTAGCCCGCGGATCAAACAAACAGATCTTTACCTCTCAAAAATAGTTTATAGGAACTGTAATCATTGTTAGGTCCTTCAAATGTACAGACAGACACAGGGCTGCTTCAGAGACCACAGCTGAGGCCAAGACCTGCAGGCCTGCCTGCAGGGCCACAACTTCTATCTTACCGTATTTCTGGAAGGTTCTTTCAGAACTGGGCAAGGAAAAGGAGAATGAAGCTCTCCAGCTTGGAAAAGAAGTAAAAATGTTACTGTTTGTAGATAATATGATCATGCGCATATATATATAACATATATATACATATATATACATATATACATATATATATATATATATAACATATATATACATAGAAACCCTAGAGTAAAACAACAAAAAATGTTTGAACTAAGAAATGCATTCATTTAAGTATCAGGATACATGATCAATATACAAATACTTGTGGGGTTTTTTGTTTTTTTTTTTTTTTTGAGACAGGGTCTCACTGTGTTGCCCAGACTCATCTCAAACTCCTGTCCTCAAGTGATCCACCTGCCTTGGACTCTGAAAGTGCAGAGATTACAGAAATGAGACACTGCACCTGGCCCAATATACAAATATTTGTTGCATTTCTGTACATTAGCAGCAAACTTTCCAAAAAAAGAAATAATTTCCATTTGCAATAGTATAAAATTTAATTAAATAAATTTAATGAAATAAAAAATATATACATTAAATATAAGATTGATGACAGAAATTGAAGTAGACACAAATAAATGGAAACATAGGATAACTAACCCTGTCAAAGTATCATATTATCCAAAATGATCTAAAGATTCAATGTGATCCCTATCAAAATTTTAGCAGCATTTTTCACAGTAATAGAAAGCACAATTGTAAAATTTAAGTGTAACCTAAAAAAACTTTAAATAACCTGAGCAATCTTGAGAAAGAACAATGCTGGAGCATCATACTCTAATTTCAAATTTTATTTAAAGGTTATAGTAATCAAGAGTATAGTATGTGCATAAAAATTGATACAAAAACCAATGGAGCAGAAGAGGGAGCCCAGAAACAAAACCAGGAATACAAGGTCAAGTAATCTTTGACAAGGCCACCAAGAATACACAATGCAGAAAGTACAGTCTTGTTGATACATGGTGCCAGAAAAACTGGATATCCACAAGTGAAAAAATAAAAGTAGGTCATTTTATTAAACCATACCTCAAAATTAACTCAAAATGAAAGACTTAAATATTAGACATAAAACCTTAAAACTCCTGAAGAAAACATATTAATAAAAAAAAAAGAAATCTTGTTGATATTGGTCTTGGCAGTAACTTTTTGATTTTTGATATGACATCAAAAGCACAGCAACAAAAAATACAAACAAGTGAGACTGTATCAAATTAAACAGCTTGTGCACAGCAAAGAAACAAAATTTTTTTAAACTCTACAACATAGGAAAATCAAGCCACGTATCTAGTAAGTTAATATCCAAAATGTATAATAAGCTTATGCCATTCAAAGCAAAACAATTATAACCCATTCAAAAACGGAAAAAAGATTATGTGTTTTTTCCCAATAAAGACATACGTACAAGGGAAATCTGTATGCTGTTGGTGAGATGTAAATAAATAGTCATCATAAAAATCAGTAAAAAATGAAAATGGAAATATCATATAATCTAGCAGTACCACTTCTGGGCATCCTACCAAAGGAAATAGTATTTGTACCTTAAAGAAATATCTTCAGCCCTATGTTCACTGTAGCATTGTTTACAATAGCCAAAATATGATATGTGTGTGTGTATATATATAGATAGCAGAATACTATTCAGATATAAGAGAAGGAAATCTAGCCATTTACAACATGGATAGACCTGGAGGACATTATGCTAAATGAAATAAGCCAAACACAGAAAGACAAAGAAACTACTTGTTTTAAGGTAGACAGGAAATCTAAAAAAGTAAACTCATAGAAGCAGAGTGTAGAATGGTGGTTGTTAGTACTTGGGGGTAGAAAAATGAGGAGATGTTGTTCAAAGAGTACAAATTTTTAGTTACGAGTAAGTCTGAGAAATCTAATGTAACTTAGCATTAGATTAGCCAAATAGCATTGTGTTTATAGTTACTAATACTGCAATTTATGCTTACAATTTGCTACAGCAGATCTTAAGTGTTCTTACTACCAAAAAAAATTGAGGTAATAGATGTGTTCATCAACTTGACTGTATTTTGTTTCACAATGTATATGCATATCAAATCATTACATTGTACACATTAAATATATAGTTATATAATTTTTATTAGAAAAATCCATGTCACACAAACACAGTTGTACAGTAAGTCCTCACTTAACGTTCAAAATAGGTTCTTGAAAACTGCATCTTTAAATAAAACAATGTTACTATATGCAATTAAACTATGGTAATTCTGCCACCTGGGTTCAAGGGATTCTCCTGCCTCAGGCTCCCAAACAGCTCGGATTACAGGCACGTACCATCACACCCGGCTAATATTTTCTATCTTTAGTAGAGATGGGGTTTCACCATGTTGGCCAGGCTGGTCTCAAATTCCTGACCTCGTGATCTACCCGCCTCAGCTTCCCAAAGTGCTGGGATTACAGGCGTGAGCCACCACGCCTGGCCAAAATTAGTTTTCTTAAACAATATGTTGCTTCAAAGTATCAACAATGTTAAGTAAGAATTTACAGTACACGTATATAACTTATATAGGTGTGTGTATGTGTGAGACCCACGTTTTTATATATAGATAGATCTCAATGACAGAATCCCAGTAGGCTTCTTACTAAAATTATAAGATAATAGTTATTAATAATAATATACACTTAGCAATGTTCTAAGCTGGTTAATGACAGTGCATTTAAGAAATCTAGAAGGTGAGTAGATACTTTAATCAAGTGGTGTCCAACTCTATGAATGTTAAGAACATTTTGCTTATCTGTTGTGGTAATCATAAAAATTATTCATTAACTCTTTTTTTAAATGCTCATAAGGTATCATTAGTGTTAGTGTATTTTCTGTGTGGCCCAAGACAATTATGCTTCCAGTGTGGCCCAGGGAAGCCAAAGGGATGGAAACCCATGCTTTAAACTATATTATAATTTGAAAATTTACACAGAGTTAAAATTACAAATTTCAATTTCTACTAAAACAATAACAATTTAAAGAACAATCAACATTACATTTTTTGTATTTAGGAAAATGCTTATCATTCTGATAAAGTTGCTAACAAGAATTTTTGTAGAATTAAATTTGCAATAGAATTAAAAATCACTAAGTGGGCCAGGTGCAGTGGCTCATGCCTATAAACCTAGCACTTTGAGAAGCAGAGGCGGGTGGCTCACAATGTTAACAAAGAGAGACCATCCTGGCCAACATGCTGAAACCCCATCTCTACTAAAAATACAAAAATAAGCTGGGCATGGTGGCAGGTGTCTATAGTCCCAGCTACTCAGGAGGCTGAGGCAGCAGAATCACTTGAACCCGGGAGGCGGAGGCTGCAGTGAGCCGAAATCGTGCCACCGCACTCCAGTCTGGAGTCAGAGCAAGACTCAGTCTCAAAAAAAAAAAAAAATCACTAAGCAGAAAAGATGCAACATCTGTCCCTGGTGTTCCTGGGATTTCTGAACCAAACCCCAACATGTCCACTACTTGCCTATTTTAGACATGATGCAAAAACAATATTTGAAAAAAAAATACATTAACATAGAGCTCCTCAATAACACAAATATTCCTATGTCTCCAAAAGCAATGAAACAGCAGTCAGATCATGCAGCCCCTTTTAAGTGATAAAGTGGACACTGGCTCTCCCTATAAACTTGAAGGGAGATCACTAAAGAAAAAAGAGAATTCTTAGAATATTTAACAGCATGGACTGAAGATGCCCCTGTTTGTGAACATGAGAAAAAATGCAGCCTTTTCAGAAATTATTTTCACTGGAGAAGGGCTTTCCAAATACATGCTAGGGCCTGGCTTCCTTCTTCACCTCTTGTCCCCTTGCTTGTGTCATCTCCTTCATTAATTCTCGCCTACCTGAGCTTTCAGTTACTGTCTCATGTGTCTTCCCATTGAAGGGCTCTTTTCTTTGCTCCAAACAGGTGACCAGGTCTGAGAGAGAGAGAGCAACATCTGTTTTATTTAAAAAAAAAAATTTAACCCATGACTATTGCTGAGGAGTCTCCAATCACCAACCTAGTAGTATGCTACGCAGAAAAGAGAAATTATGGAAGACTCTAAAAAATTAATTAAAATAATTGCTTTAAGATTCCTGACAGAATCCTTAAAATATTTTAAGTATTTTAAATCTGTGGGTTCTGAGTTCCACTACCCAATACTACTGAGTAAAAAATAAGTGGTGCAAACTGGATTTTAAGATGTGGAAAACAGTATCTTATAACATTGAATTTCTAGAATTACCAACTAATCTAGAGTGAAGGACATAAATTACTTCAAGAAAAGAGAAGGTTTAGGTAAAGATGAACCATCTTAAAGATTTTCTTTTTCACATCAGCAAACTCCCAATTTCTTCATGAAGAAAGAAACTGAAATTAATCCACGCAAAGCAGAAGCTCCCAAGAGACATTCTCCAAAGGAAAAAAATAAAACTCTTAGGGAGTATTAGGAATTACATATTAAAGTTATCCTCCCAGGGTGACCAAGTTTCTGTAGTTCTCCAACATCACATCTCTATATAAATTCTGCTGAGCAAGATCCAGACATTTCCACTCTTCTGGGGAGAATTCTATGGCCACATCCTTAAATGTTAAGAGTTCCTGAAAACACATTTATCAAGTGACAGAGTTCTTAATTTGACTACAGGAGAAATGAGTTAAGAGCTAGTTCTGACTTATGGGACTGACTGGAATTATCTGATAAAATATCTTTCAACACAGTAATGTTCTCTAAAGAATTATATAACTGAGGAAAAAGGAGGGCATGCCAGTAATTTCTCTTGCTACAGTGGAAATATGGGCTACACTGACCGGCCCCCACCCAAAACCAAGCAGAGCAGGCCCTGTGTGACCTATTGGAACAAACGGTGAACTCACTTCTCATTAATAAGTATCTGGAAGCCCTCACGCTTGACCCTGGCCTTGTGGTAGAATCATGTGATGAATTTAATTTAAAAAACAGGAATTTTTTAGGCTCTTTCAAAGTGCTGGGAGCCACCTGTAATCCCAGCACTTTGAAAGGCCGAGGCGGGCAGATCACGAGGTCAGGAGATCCAGACCATCCTCACACGGTGAAACCCTGTCTCTGCTAAAAATACAAAAAAGAATTAGCCGGGCGTGGTGGCATGCACCCGTAGAGTCCCAGTTAAGGTCTTCTGGCCATTGTGTGTGTTCTTGGTAGAAAACTGTAGGAGCAAAGCTGGCAATGGGCACAATTCCTAATAATAGAACCCTCTCCTGAGAGGGATGTGGCCGTGCAAATGCCCAGTAGGCATGCTTAGGAGTGGGTTGGTGGGTGGGGGCTGGCAGCAGGGTGCAGGGAAGGGATTTTCTCAGAACTCCTTTCCTCTAAGTTCCCAGTCCCCTCTCTCCCTTGGAGGAGACCTGGAGGAACAGGACAGTGCCCAGTGGGACAGCGCATGTGCAGAACCCGGCCGGGTTTCCCACGGACACCCGGCATCTCCCTCCAGCTCAGGCTCAGCCACGTCTGTCTTCTGACGTAAAACGTGCTCAACA